>VYWZ01001133.1:0-63518 GCA_008711595.1 Fusarium xyrophilum | reverse complement strand
CATACCCTCATACCCTCATACCACCACCACCTTGTCTCTTACTACTCCCTCAAATCACATCTTCACCATGACCAACGACTCCTCCAAAACTGGTGCAGCCTCCGACGGCGAGGCCAAGTCCTCCTTCACCGTCAAGGCCGGTCTCGCCCAGATGCTCAAGGGCGGCGTCATCATGGACGTCATAAACGCTGAGCAGGCCCGCATCGCCGAAGAAGCCGGCGCCTGCGCCGTCATGGCCCTCGAGCGAGTCCCCGCCGACATCCGCAGAGACGGCGGCGTAGCCCGCATGTCAGACCCCGCCATGATCAAGCAGATCCAGGAAGCCGTCACCATCCCCGTCATGGCAAAGGCCCGCATCGGCCACTTTGTCGAGTGTCAGATCCTCGAGGCTCTTGGTGTTGACTACATCGACGAGTCCGAGGTCCTCACCCCCGCTGATGACGAGAGCCATGTTGAGAAGAGCACCTTCGGTGTTCCGTTTGTTTGTGGGTGCAGAAACCTCGGTGAGGCGCTGCGAAGGATTGCTGAGGGCGCTGCTATGATCCGAACAAAGGGCGAGGCGGGCACCGGCGATGTCGTCGAAGCCGTACGACACATGAAGACAGTCAACAAGCAGATCGCACAAGCCAGGGCCGCGCTCGCAGAGGGCGGCATCATCCGCATCCGCGAACTCGCCCGCGAGCTCCAAGTCGACGCCGATCTCCTCCGCCAGACCGCAGAGCTAGGCCGTCTGCCCGTCGTAAACTTCGCCGCCGGCGGAGTCGCCACGCCCGCTGACGCCGCCCTCATGATGCAGCTCGGCTGCGACGGTGTCTTTGTAGGCAGCGGTATCTTCAAGTCGGGCGACCCGGCGAAGCGGGCCAAGGCCATCGTGCGTGCGACTACACACTATAAGGATGCCAAGATGCTGGCGGAGACTAGCACGGGGCTCGGCGAGGCTATGGTGGGAATCAACTGCGATAGCATGAAGCCTGAGGAGAAGCTTGCCGGACGAGGATGGTAGAGAGCAAAAAGAGGTGTTTTGTTTCTGGCGTTGACGGAGATTCAACATGGAAAGAAGAACAGGGCAAGGAAAAAACGAAGATAGTTGAGAAGATCAACTCGGCTAGATATATGCATGGACGATATAAGCGGGTGTTTCAACACTATAATTGATAACAAATTCCTCCTATTAGTTTCTGCTGTCTGTAATGGGCACCTCGTATTGTGACAAGTTGTCTCTGTTGGAAGATGTAAAAACAAACTGTGCTCGTCCACCTCTATGCTCGTCTGATCTATGCTGTCCAAGTCGAACCCCGAGGTGCTTCGTATATAATGCCATCCAACGATGCCAAAATGCCACCATTTCGAAAATCGCACCTGAAAATACCCCAAATCACCCGATGTAGCCATCGTGTATAGGCAAAAGAGAACCACATCACCGATCAAATCGAAAGGATCAGCATCGCTTCCTCTTGATCTTTCTTCCCCCCTCTTCATCTTCACTGTCCTCATTCAGAAGTCTCTTGGAACCCTTCCCACTCAGACGGCTAGCAGCATTTCTCTTCTTGTCGTTACCAGCTTTGTTGTTCTCCTTGCGCTGCGTCTCACGTTAGTACCCACTTCATAAATCCATGGCTATACACTTACGACGAGCTCGGCAACTGGAGAGTTGGTGATGCGGGAGAGCCACGATGAGCGTAGAGCTGAGTGAATCAAAACCTTGTTGTCCTGGTCAAGTTAGTCATCAGCTGATAAGTGAAGAGAGGTGACTTACTCGGAAAGCGTTCACGAGGCGTTCCTAACGCTCTCCAAAACTAGCGAACTGCTCCCACTGACACTCGGCATTGCTCCAGAGTGGAACATAGTTGCGATCCTGCTGCGACAACATGGCTGAGTCCTATGAATACGGTCAGTATAGTCGACATGGTAATGGAGGACTGTCTTACGAGAATCTTGGAACTAAGGATCTCAATCTCAATGTTGGACAACTGACGATGAACGACATTCTTCCACTGCTCGTTCACAGGAGGCATCCTATCAGGAGGAGGTTCGATCTGGTGATCGAGCATATCAGACGGCTCAACAGAAAGTCCAACACTCTTTCGATACGCCTTGACCTCTTCAACCCACTTCACAGCAAGCTTCGATCCCATCTTGGTTCGCCACCCCCTAGGATTCGACCAGTCCACAATAGCCATGAAGAGCTCCTGCACACGAGCGCGATACGCTTCATCGGTTCGGGGGAATGTGGGATCCATATCTGGCGGTGTGACTGTCACTTGGTGATGTGCGAGGGAGAGAAAGAGATTGCCTATTTGGCGTGCTTGGACTGGGTTGGTGATATAGCCCTTGTACTCGTGGGTGAAGTGCTGCAGCTCTGAGAGGAGTGATTGTTGCTCTAGGTTGTGGGGGCTGATGTTTGCTGGGTTGGTAGGGATCTTGTGACGAGTTGGATCGCTGGCGGCAGGGCCCTTGCGAGGTGGTCCTTGAGAGGGGGGTATGCGAGGTTGAGATGGTTGGAAGGCTGGGTGAGATACCGGCCCAGGGAGAGGTTGACGAAGCTGGTTGTCCGCAGAGAAGAAGAGTTGCTGCTGAGGGTATTGAGCTTGTCTCATCTGACGTCCGCCAAGGCCAGGTTGTCGTATTTGAAGGGGCTGCATTTGCCGAAGGGCCGTCTGATCATAGAATGGTTGACCCATCGGAACAGGGTAAGACTGAGGCTGGTTACTAAGAGGTGGATATGGCTGTGTCTGAAACGACCCGGGCAAGTAGTCCTCAGGATTCATAGGTGAAGAAAGCTGAGTCGCAGGTGTGACGGCAGTAGAGACAGGAACTTGGCTATCATCGTCGGCGATAGTACTGCCATTATTGTTAGGCCCACTCAACTGTACATCGGAGCTTGGAGAAGCTTGAGTCCGAGCATTTTCTGCTTCATATGCCTCCGAGAACTCTTGATCAAAAGGATTGGATGACAGGAGAGCTTCGTCGTCGATTCCATAATGTGCCTGAGAGTTGTTGAGACCCGTGAGCATATCTACCTTTGCATCTTGGTCAACTTCTTCAATAGCATTGCCATCCATGTGGTCATTCAGACGCTGATCGAAGTTCGCGTCGGTGATGGAGTCAAGAAGACGTTGAGTGTCTTCATAAGACAGGTCTGCCATATTGGGCGATGAAAACGAGTGAATGAGTCGGGACGAGACCGAGATACGAAGTGTTGCGAGGTGAAGGTTGAGTGGGGTGGAGGAAGAAGAATTCGATATCGATGGGAATCCGGATTTATAGTCGGATGAGAATGGTTGCCCCATCGATTTGGACTACAATATACAGAAGTGTGAGAGACGCTTGTTGCAGTGCTAGGTGCAGGATGGCATGGAGCCCAGTGAAGCCTCTCTCCAGGTAGGCGTTGTTCCAGAACCTATAAACAAAGCAGACTGTCTATCAAAGAGCCGATCAAAATCTAGAGCCAAAGGATACCAACCTTCCGGATCTTTGCTCGCACGGATGGTATCGGGTCTGCTAGGCTTTGTCACTTCTTGATAAATGATTGGACTTTGCTGAGAGATGGCAGCCTGTGAATGACGCAACATGTAGCTCCTACGCTTTGCAGTAAACATTAAACCCGAAAGACCTTTAACACCTCTGATTTGTCTGATTTGCCTTGAAGGATAAAGTAGAGACTGCTGCTGCATTGTCCACCCCTTTGTATACAATGACCAAGAAATGGTTATTGTAAAATTTGAATGCTGTTAACAGTATTGTTCTATCTGAGAGATGGGCATGGGTTTTCCGATAGCTCACTTGCAAGCACTGTTATTGTTCTCTGGTCTGGGGCTTGTCGAGCTAGTTGTTGCAGCTGAGAGACGACAGACTAAAACTAGAAAAGCAGAGCAAATATGACAAGATTTTAGCCAATGACCAATCCCGCTTTCATTGACCAAGGAAATATCGGATGTGTTTTCCGGCATAAAGGTACCTTTCAGGGCACATACGCAAAGAAACGGGAGCCTGCATAGTACCTGCATAAGGCAGTTGTACAAACATCTGAACAAAGCACTCATGCATAGATACACTCCGCCTCTTTTTCACTTCTTTGAGAATTTCCGGGTGTGATCTGCACAGTTGTGGTACGTGTTGTTCTGGGAATGGCTGCAAGGCTATGCATTTATGGATGAACTTGCAGAGGGTGTTCGCGCTCATATGCATCATGTGCACCCTTTGAGCCATACCATCGGGCTTCCCAAAGGACAGGAGAAACTCATAATGGCTTAGACACTCTCACAGCTGTCTGGAAATCTGGTGTCAAACTCAACGGACAGACACGCTATCCTATCGGTCGCAAAAAAACAACAACATCCAGGCGTCCGACTTGGTCCCTGAAATTCCTCGCTTTCAGGCAGAGTACCAAATAAACAGACCAGCATCAACGCTCCCACATATATCCATCAGATACCACCCAGAAACATACAGAGAAGCAAGCCCAGCAGTCACTCTCACTGAAGAGCAACACCATAGTCCCGACACCCACTAAACACCCATCCCCCCCTCCCTTCTCAAAAGCGTAAACGCATTCACACCATCATGTTGAGGCACCCCATTAATCTCCACCACAAAGGGCGCCCAAACTGGCGCAATATCTCCATGTTTCTGAAACTGAATATCATGTGACTTCTCTTGGATAGTGATACCACTCTTGGATCATACCCTGTAGACGAGCGGTGGACTGCTCCATAGTCATAGATGCCGGCTCAGCGGGTGGTCTGTACAAGGTCACTCCAGCGTTGGGAGTGAACCAGTGCTTGAGGACATCCCAGTCTGGGCGGGAGAGGTCATCTAGAAGAACTTCGATGGGCTTCATGATTTCTCGGGCAAGTGCCGCTTCATCCTCGGGGTTTTGGTGTCTCGACAGAGCGCTCCGTCGAAGCGAGACCTGAGACCTTTCAACGTCCATCTGTGTAGGCTGTTCCGATGATGCCCTTCTTGTGGCTGATGATAGTAAATTCTATTCACGCTCAAGTAACAATGTATCATGTCCAAAATCACAGGGAAGAATACGCATTAGGCGCCGATTGACCTCCCAAATGAGCATAAAGCACATTCCCACTCGCAATCCTTCCCGTCTTGATCAAATCCATCATCCCCGCCAAACTCTTGCCCTCATACACAGGATCCGTGATGAACGCCTCCGTAGCAGCGCCGAACTTGATCGCCTCGATGGTCGTCTCGTCAGGGATGCCGTAGATCTTGGCGTTGTAGTTGAGAGTCCAGGATCACGTCGTCCGCCGTGATGTCGTCCTCGCTGAGGCCGATCTTGGCAGCTGTGGATCTGGCGATGCGCAGGACTTGGCCGAAGGTTTGCTGGACTTTGCCTGAGGCGTCTATGCCGATGACTTTGCGCGCGGGAGAACCGTTCTTCTTCTGGACGAGCTTGAAGCCGGCGATCATGCCGGCGAATGTAGAGCCTGTTACGGCGCACACGATGATGGTGTCGAAGAAGATTCCAAGTTCCTCCTCTTGGGCTTCAACTTCGAATGCCCAGCGTGCGAAACCCAGACCGCCGAGGGGATGGTCTGAAGCACCAGCGGGGATGTAGTATGGCTTGCGACCACTGCTCTTGAGCTCATCTGTGAGCTTGGCGAGAGTTGTCCTGTGCTCGATTCCGAATGTCGAAGGATCAAGTCTCACATCACCGCCCATCAGTCGCGAGAGCTGGATGTTGCCAACCTTTTCGTAGCCGGGGTCTTCCCAGTCGACCCAGTGTTCTTGGACGGTGGCGGCTTTGAGACCGAGCTTTGTCGCGACGGCGGTTACGGCGCGGGTATGGTTGGACTGGACGCCGCCGATGGAGACGAGGGTATCACAGCCTTGGGCTTGGGCCTCAGCGGCGAGGTATCTGTCTTCGATTAGCTATGCTGTGAGTGAGTGAGTTTGGGAGAGCGAGGTACTCTAGCTTCCGGACCTTGTTACCACCGTACGCAAGACCGGAGTTGCAGTCCTCGCGCTTCGCGTAGACATTGACCTTTCCACCGAGAGCGGCGGATATCCTGGGGAGGGGCTGAAGAGGCGATGCGCCGAAGAGAATGTTCTCTCGTGGGATGCCAGCAAAGGGTTCGGGAAGAGTGACAACAGTCATTTTGTCTCGTACAGCACAATGGAATAGAATTGGATCTCAAAAGCGATCTACAACCTCAAAGTCCAGGGAATCTTCTCAATGAAAGCACCTCGGCCTTGGACCCCTCCCGTTGCCGGCATCGCGGGGCACGAATGGCATGGTCCACTCTGAGAGCCAAGACATCGACATTGGGGTTAGTGATTGGGTGAGTTGTGTTGCAGGGCGCAAGGGACACGAGGGGTGAAACCCTGTCATTTGCCTCATCGCGTGTGTTTCGAGGAGCGAGTCAGTAGGAGACTGTGAAGCCGGTGGTAAATGTAGCTTCTTCGAGTCGGAGTCGGCGGGGGGAGGCATATCGTGGGTTATCCTGGGGGTGATGGATCGGGGGAGACTCGGGGAGCTGGCGAGTACAGTGGGTATATATATAATAATACCAGAGATATATTGCGCTGAGCTGATGGGTGTCGGTAGCCACTTATCCTCAGTCTAACTTACATTCGACATGCTATGACGGGGGATCAACTACATTGTAGGGCTGACAAGAACTACATCTCGCATTCTTGGCAGAGCTGATTCTTTATCTACCTAGCATACCCCCTCATCGAGAGTGCGGTACGGCTCTTTGTGGTTTGTCTGTTGGCCCAGGCTTCAGGACAACATCATGGCATGGTTGTTCCATGACCAGACCATCATGACAAAGACGACCAGCAGCTTCGGACTTTGTGTGGACATCTATCTTGACCCCGTTGCTTCATCACTCGAACGCAAGGCAATTACACATCATACGCAATTCGACGCATCTAAAATGGCTGTGATGTTGTCTCCTGGGAGTGTACTCCGAGTCTCTGATTGGCCATGACGGTGTTGGACGAATGCCAAGACATTTTCCAATTTCCTAATTGGGACAGCTTCAGCACCACTCAGTCCAGAATCCGACCAAGAGTAGGAGTTGATACTGCGCCGTAAAAGGAGATTTTGGGTACAAAACATGTAGAATATCTCTCTTTGTAGTAACTGTTGGCCAAGAAGATTGCTCATCCCTTTCCAACTATTTCGATTTCTGCTTCCCCAACATTCCCTATTCTTCAACCAGTCTTTCCACCATCACCATCAGCAAAATGCCGTGTCAAAAGAACCAAAAGCCCTCCCCTACCGTCCCTTCAGGAGAGATGCCTCTCCTCCCAGATTTCTGGCTCCCCGTCTTCCGTCTTCCGTCTTCCGTCTTCCGTCTTCCGTCTTCCGTCTTCCGTCTTCCGTCTTCCGTCTTCTGGAAGAACCAATTCCACACCACCATCGAACTACCCACCAGACACAAATACCCCCAAGTCGAAGGCAGCACAGCCATCATCACCGGCTCAAACACAGGTCTTGGTCTCGAAGCTTCAAAGCAGCTCCTCTCTTCAGGTCTAACTCATCTCATCATGGGAGTTCGATCACTTGAAAAGGGCAAAGTTGCTGCTGAGAAGCTGAGAAGTATCGCGCCGTCTGCTAGGATTGATGTCTGGCAGCTTGATATGCAATCTTATGATTCTATACAAGCTTTTGCCAAGAGATGTGACACTGAGCTTTCTCGCATTGGCTTTGTTATTCTTAACGCTGGTCCATCGCCTAATAGCTTTGAGCTTGTGCCTGGTACAGGTCATGAAGTTGGTATTCAAGTCAACCACCTCAGCACAGCCCTTCTCACAATCCTTCTCATCCCCATCCTCAAGACCAGATCCTCAGGCCACGGACCACCTCGTCTTACAACAGTGAACTCCCTAACAGCCCATCTCTGCAAGTTCCCAAACAAGGATGAACGCCCACTCCTCACATCCTTCGATGCGACCCAAAAATCACACCATGGAGTTTCCAAGAACGATACGGCGTATCAAAGCTGCTCAACCAGCTATTTCCCGTACACCTTTGTGAAGGGGTCAATCCTGATGATGTGATTATCAACATGGTGGACCCACGGCTCACGAAGGGTACTGGCCTTGGAGGCCATCACGAAATGGGTGGTGTTGCTGGCGCACTTGCAGGGGCGTTCTTTGCGATTTGTGGAAGACCTGTTGATAGAGGTGCTGCGCGCTATACTAGTGCTGTTTATAGACATGGGAAGGAGTCCCGTGGGTGCTTTTTGATGAGTTGTGAGATTGCACCGTAAGTTGATTCTTTATGAATGTGGTAATGGATTGCTAACTGGGTTTTAGGCTGGCAGGTTGGTTTTATACACATGGTGATGTCCTGGTTGACCAGATTTGGAACGAGATCCTGGAGCAGTTGGACTTTGCAGGTGTAAAGGGCATTATTTCTGGCTTATGGTTTTCGATCTGTGCTGGATCACCACTGTTTCAAGTCATGCCAGACGGCGTATGATGGATATCCATGTCCGCTTTTAGCTTTTTCTTACATTTATATTCTGCTCTCTTGGACTTGTCAAGGGCATTATTGTTAAGGATAAATTATCAAGGACAAACAGTCAAAGACTCAAATCATATCCTGTGTCAAATATGTGGCTTGAGGTACTCATTTATGTGGTAAGTTAGGCGCTCGGAGTCAATAAGCCCGAAATCCGGGATGACATCTAGAGCAACATGAGCTGACATGCTCAATCTAACATTGGATTGACAACCCGTTCGCCCAGTATCTCGTAATAATCAACATATTCTGTTCGCGGGTTGCATTCTCACGTAAAAAAGCCATGCTAAAATCAAAACAGCAGTCGTCTCGCAGTAAGGTCTCTCCCGGCCAGCTATCACATATTAACTAACCTAAGTAAACCAAAGCTTCACATTCATCGCCCAGACGCCATTCAAGAAATCCAAAGAGAACCAAAGACTCGTCAGAAGTCGTGCACGTTCTAACTCCGCTCGAAAAGATCAAAGCCAGGTCACATCAAGGATATCAAACCAAAAGGAAGCATGCATGACGTTGCAGGTTCCTGATGGAACTATACCAGATCGCGTTGGGACAAACTTCTCTTTGCTTGATTTTCCTGAGCCATTGCAGCCATGTATGGAAAAAGACATCTTTAGATGTTAGTCTCTCTCCTTCATGGTGTCCATCTAAGCTAAGATCAAAGAGCGTTTCACGGGATGAGAGGATCATTATATCCCACTGAAATATGCCTCCAAGTCGATGAGATGAAATCATACTGGACTACAAACCTCCTAGTCGACCAGGTATACTTGCACTCCATAATGTTCTCAGTAGAAGCATACTTCTACATGCTTCTTGGACGAGAATACGGCAGTCTTGCGCACTTTCACCTTTTGAAAACACTCGGGCTTCTTTAAGCCAGAATAAATAATCCTGCAGACCTAACTTCTATTTCAGATGCTACTATTATGGTAGTCGTTATTCTGGGTCTAGCAGCTGAGATAATAGGTGATCGAACTGCAGCTGAGAATCATGCTGCTGGTATGGCGAGGATAGTGGATTTAAGGGGTGGACTTGAGATGTTGAGGTTTGATCATCCCAGGCTGCCGGCCAAAGTTTGCAGGTGAGTCACGATTCCCATTTATACGAACAATTCCGACATCTGGTAGACTCGATGTTGGCCCAGCCCTTCGCTTCGGCTGCAAACCAGTCTTCTTCGACAAAAACATGTCCTGGAATCCATACCTTTCGAGCCAAGGTTTAGTCCGCCGTCAAAAGAAGCATCCGGATACCAGCCACGATATGGTAGCCTTTTGGAAAACCCTTGATCCTAGATTATCAAACGTCTGAAAAGACCTCGAAGAGTTCGCAAAGCTCAGCAACATCGCCAGCCAGACTGGTCGAAGACTTCAACCTAATATCTTTAGCAAAGTCACGGTATCGATTCTTTACCGACTACTCGCCCTATCTCCCGACTTCAGCTTCATAAAACGCTTTTCGACTTGGGATGATGACGTTCGCTGCAAGTGTCTTCTTTCGATGGAGAGATATGAAGCAAAGACAGGCATATCTGGATGAGTCTTTCGGGGATGCATTGAGAGAACTGCTCAGAGCTTCGGTTCAGCCGCCTACTACTGTTCTTTTGTGGCTTCTGGTGACTTGGAGGACAAATTCTGTTCAAGGTGGCCGTGATCAATCCATTGAGGAGTGGCTCTTGGAAGTTGTGGATAGTTTGGGGATATGTTGATGGCCAAAACCGTATAAGGTCCTTCAATCTGTTCTCTGGATAGATTGTTTGTTTGATGCATCAAACAAACGAATTCTCGAGCCTATACTGTAGAAGGCTACTAAAAAAAGGGGGGCAGGGATTCACTTGTGGGATAGTGCCCAGAAAAAGCTCTTAGCCTCTTAGGAATTCCCATATTGAACTTTTCCTCTACATAACTCCTTTACTCTCAAGCCACTCCGGCTTTTCAGCTTCATATATTCCTGAACAAGCTGCTTCAACACAACCAGCCAGACTACCAAAGTACATTCCTCTCCCTGTGAGGCCCGGCCCATAATGAGCATATTTCCCAGAATTTGTCATGATTGTCTTTGCCGCCGTTGGGACCACAGGCTCGGTTACCATACACCAGCATGTATCTGTCAGTATCTGCACCCCAAACTCCTCAAGCTGAGCTGCGAGACCTGCTTGCTCAGCGAGTTTGTACACTGATCGACCGCTTGTAACTATGACTGGCACACTAGCGGCTTTGCGTCGCCCTGCGCAAAGATTGGCGAGTTTTAGTATCTCAGCGAGGGAGAAGTGTGGGTTTCCCAGTGACACCAGGTGGATAGGCTGGTTTGCTGGTGCGCTGTTGAGCCTATCCCAGTATATTCCCAGATCGCCCAGGTTGACTTCAACAGAGGTGAATTCATGAGCAAGTACGGTCTCAAGTGTCGGCGCCTCTGGCGTTATACCAACGATGTGAAACATTGGAGCAAGCACTCGATATCGTGGCGAAAGCCGCACCGAAGGCCTTCAGGTCATCTGTTGAGAGACGAAGCGTCTCGAGCCCTGTTATCACAGGTATTCGGCTCGTCGATAAAATTCCAACATAATATCCCAGTAATGGTGGGAATGAATCGTTAAGGCTTATGGTGTCCTCTAGCCCTACGATCTTCACACAAACAGAAGCCAATCGATTGATACCGAGATGAGGACCTCCTTTCGGCGCCCTACCTGTCAGAGCAATTGATATGTCCAGAAAGTCTGGATACTTCATGGTCCTCGCCCCCAAAACACTATTCGCATAGACAACAGCATTCGACTCGGCCCAGGCAATCTGCTCACCAAGCTTAGGCGCACTCTCTAGCTGATACGGTGCACAGGTAAAGGTTGGCCGTGCTCCCATATCTGTGTACGCCTTGCCAAGTGCATCAGCCGCTTCTCCGAAAGTAGTATCAACACCAAGAGCTCGCCAGCGCTTTTGGTCAACTGATAAAGAGTTGAGTGTCGTTGGAATTCGGACTTTACCGCCCCAGTCGCGGAGTCGTTCTGCTAGTGCGAGTGTTGCAGGACCAGTGTAGACGCAACCATCGACATGGACTTGTGTTACATCCATAAGACGTGTTGCGCCTAGAAGGTGGGCCATGCGGAGGACGATTCTGATAGCGATGCGGGATGCGTCGCCGTAGTCTCCTCTCAGAAGTTCCTGATCTAGTGTTGAGAGCTTGATACCTTCTAGGGCTGGTGTCGTCTCGAGTATGAGACCGCTTGCTGTCCTCAAGCTTTTGGAACGATCAATAGGATATGGTCCTAAACAGGAAAGACAAAAATCCGTGTTGTCAATTGTCGAATTGTGAAAAAAGAACAACTTATCAACCCCGTATTGCGCTTGTCGCGGGCTCTGATCGATAGGGCAAGCCGATATGACGGTCCGTGGCCCGATGTTCTTGCGTGACAGGTTGTGCAATATTGAAAACCCAGCTCTTGTCGATCGTGTAGAGTGTAGTATTTCACTGCTCATGTCATAACTCTCGAGCCAAACAAGATATGCCCAGGGATTGGCAAGCGGGGAGAGTCGTGGTTTCGACCCTAGGCCAATCAGATAGAGACCGAAAGTAGTTCATATGAATGACAGCACAGCCAAGTTACATCAATAGTAATGTGCCATCAGACATATTTGATAAGGCAAGTCTTGCGTGTATGTTCGAACGGATATGGTCGGTCTAAGGTGTAGGTCAGGTCCATCGCCGCGGCGTAATCTTGCAGCTTGCTCGTGTAAGAAAGAAACCAAGCAACACTTATAGGGTGGTTAGTAGTAGAGCCAGGAGATGCGAGACCATTGTCTTTTTGCAGAACAAACCCGAAGAGAAAGCTACTCAAAGAGGAGCAATGCTGTTCATTTAACATATTGTTCATCGTGGGGTAACCGAGTAGTTTTCATCTGGTTATAGACCTTCCGAATAGAGATAGATACTCCTGGTCGGGAATCACTATATCATGCCACTATCTTCTCCGAAAGAAGATCCTATCTCTGTTTTTATCTGGCCGTCTAGACCCGACATCGGCCACATGCGTCATTCCGCTCTTCTCCACCAATATCCGAGCTCAATCGAACCCAAGCTCCCCTTCTATCCCCAACCTCCACCCCAAAACTTTAAGCTACACAAACCCGTTTTGTTTCCCCACGATGCGCGTCGCAACAGTCGCCAGTTTCCTGGCATCGGCCTCTTTGGCCATTGCATTCGATTGGCAGCAGGTTCTCGAAGATCATGACAGAAAGCCTTCCCCCAACGCCATCGCTAGTAACGACGATGCGCCCTCGTACCGATCCGAGCTACTGAGCTTGCACAAGTCTCTTGTCGAGACGTCCTCGGTTTCTGGCACCGAACATGATGTTGGCGTTTGGCTTGAGGGGTATCTTGAGAAGAAGGGATATACTACTTCGCGTCAGGAGGTCGGGCCTTTTGATAATACTCCAGAGGGAAAGCCGAGGTTTAATGTGCTGGCTTGGCGGCAAGATGGAAAGAAGACTTTCGATCCCAAAGTGTGCGTGAGCAGCCACATTGATGTGGTTCCACCGCACATTCCATACGGAATTGATGATGGCGAAGTTGAAAAGGAGACCATGATCACCGGCCGAGGCAGTGTGGACGCCAAGGGTAGTGTTGCTGCTCAAATCACTGCGGTTGAGAACCTTATCGAGCACGGAAAGATCGATCCCCATAAGGTCGTCCTGCTATTCGTTGTAGGCGAGGAGGTCAAGGGAGACGGCATGCGCCGTTTCAGCGAGGCCCTTGAGACCAAGGAGCTTCCATACAGTCTGGACGCTGTTATTTTCGGAGAGCCTACAGAGCTAAAGCTTGCTTGCGGACACAAGGGCATGCTGGGCTGCGACGTTACCACAAAGGGTTTCCCCGGTCACAGTGGTTACCCGTGGCTCGGCAAGTCAGCCAACGAGCTGATGATCCGAGCCTTTGCCAAAGTGCTCGATACCGATCTTGGTAGCAGCGAGCTGTTTGGTAACACCACTGTCAACATTGGTCGATTCAGTGGTGGCGTGGCCGCTAATGTCATTCCTGAGGAGGCCAAGGTTGGACTGGCTGTGCGAGTTGCGAGCGGAAAGCAGGCTGATGGACATGTCATTGTTCATGACAAGATCCAAGCCATCTTTGACGAGGTCGACAAGGATGCTTTCATCTTCGACTGCACCCACGGGTACGGACCTGTGGAAGCAAACTGCGATGTCGATGGTACGTACACCGTTTCAAATTCTTGTGGGAGCGTCGCTAACAGGTTCAGGTTTTGAGAAAATCACCGTCAACTACGGAACCGACATTCCCAACCTCAAGGGTGACCACACGAGGTACCTGTACGGCCCAGGAAACATTCTTGTTGCACATGGCGCGAGGGAGAACTTGACCGTTGCCGATCTTGAAACTGCCGTTGAAGGATACCAAGAGCTGATTCTCCATGCGTTGAAGCAATAAATGGAAACCTGATTTTCCGCTGCTCTAGTCTATGATAGCCCGCTCAAATGAAATATGACATCGTAAAACTGGTTTATGCACCAGTGATCTTGGCCCAGCGCTCAGGCAGGATCTTGCTAAAGTCAAAGTTGCCATAGGGTCCCTTCTCAATGGCGCCCTTCTCTGTGACCACGGCGTCGATGAGCTCGGCGGGAGTGACATCGAAGGCAGGGTTCCACACGTTGATCCGCTGATCAGCGGTAGCAACGCGGACCTTGCTGCTCTCATCGACGGTACCATCGGGCTTGGTCACAGCTCCTGTGACCTGTGTGAGCTCCTCCTTCTTTCTCTCCTCAATCCTGATGCCATCGCCAGTCTCAGTTTCAAGGTCGATGCTGGTTGTGGGAGCAGCGACAATGAACTTGATCCCGTGGTGCTTGGCCAGAACAGCGAGTTGGTAAGTACCAATCTTGTTAGCTGTGTCACCATTGCGAACGACACGGTCAGCACCAACAATGACAGCAGCAATATTCTTTTCTTGTTTTCGGTTGCGGAAGAGTGAAGCAGCCATAGAGTCAGTGATGAGTGTGCTGGGAATGTTCTCAAAGACAAGCTCAAAGGCAGTGAGTCTGCTTCCTTGGTTGTAAGGTCGAGTCTCTGTGCAGAAAGCGTGCTGGAGGAGATCCTTGGACTGGAGAGTTCGAATTATTCCCAGTGCAGTGCCGTGGCCAGACGTAGCGAGTGATCCGGTGTTGCAGTGTGTGAGGACCGAGATCTTCTTGTCAGGAGATGCACCAGCTTGGGCACGCAGCCACTCAGCTCCATGGTCACCAATGGAGAGGTTGGTCTGGAGATCCTTCTCAAAGATCTCCTCAGCCTCCTCGATGAAAGCTGTGATGACCTGCTCCTTGCTGGCAGTGCCTCCAACAGCTCTTATGGTGGACTTGAGCTGGTTAATGGCGTTGGTCAAGTCGACAGCTGTAGGTCGGCTTTCTTTGAGGTAGTCCAGTGCTTCCTCGATTTGAGAGACGGTATCTTCAGCGTTTGAAGCTGTGGTGCTTCCGTTGTGAAGTTCAACAGCCAGACCAAGGGCTGCTACGATGGCAATAGCTGGGGCACCTCGCACTCGCATAGTTGCGATGCTGTCAAAGGCCTCTGTTCTGTTGGAGACATAATCGTAGTGGAATTCGTGAGGAAGACGGAGTTGATCAAGGACCTGGAGTTGGCCCCGAGTGTACTTGACAGCCTTGAGAGAAGACATGATAGACTTGAGACGGTTGGAAATGAGAGAAATGAACGAGTTTGACGCGCTTATTAGTCGCAATTCCTTGACAAAATGTTGCCCCTCCAAGATTCTGCCGCGACCCCGCCGTCAAAATGAAAATAGCGTCATGATACCCACCCAATGACGCAGCGCATGTGCCCTCACCGCCTGGGAACGGACAAATGCCGCTTCCGGCGCATGGAGGAGGTACCTCTACGTCAACAGGGATCTCCGATCGTTATCCACTGGAGCTCATTCGGGACAGCTTTAGCGGTTAACTAAACACCATCTCGATTGAGATCCATACCTTGACTGTTGAACTTGGACAAACAGCAATGACAAGTGCGCATTCGAGCTGTCTGCCATGGAACAGCCATTCTCGACGTCAAAAGTGACTGGTGAGTCCTGACACCCTATGGCGTTTATTCCCCTGTAAACCTTAAGCCCCCCTTGAGTTGTCCGCTAACACGACACCTTGTCGCAAGTCGAGTACTTCGATCCTCACGATGTTTACAAGCTCCTCGCCCCTGGATTGATTCCTCGCTTACCGTTGCGAAACTTGAACTGGCAATCGCATGCTGGACCGCTACGATCTATCGACACGCTTCACGTTGAGCTTCTTCAGGGGGATGACCCTGGATCAACTTCTTCTCCTCACACCCTTCGACGGTCAGGGAGCACGCTCGATGACGGCTTTCAGCAGCAGAACTTTGGTGGTCAGGTGGCTTCTGCTGATCAGATAGACTCGCAGCCTTTGCCTTCGAGGGCAATTGGGAGCCAACGACGACATCAAATTCCTGGTCTGCGACGGACACCGTATCTTAAGGTGCTACTGGTGAGATGCGACGACAATGAAACATACAAGACGTCCGTCCGTGCCGAAATTCGAGAATGGATCAAGACGCAGATACCGTCATCTAGCAACCCGAAACGAAACAGCAAACAGGAGAAGCACGATGCGTTCGATTACTTGATTCTACACGTTGTGCTTCCCAATACAGTGGCGTCGACGCAACCGAGGACTAGCTCTCGCTCGCAGGAGAGTTCAGAGAAGACAGGCCCGCGATGGCGTACTGGTTCGACCCCTCTACTCGAGAAGCTCCGTACCGACTTTTCTGGCCTTGGGAAAACGGCCCCAGATCGAGTTACACAGATCAGAATTGGAATCAACGATCTTCCATACGATCAGCTACCGAGAGTGGTTCCTGCGGTGCCAACGGGATATTCAGAAGATGAGCACGATGCTGAAAATGCCTGGGCGGAGCTCATTGCCAAGTTCAAGAGTCTCATTCTCACCTCATTCGACTTGCGCGTGACACAGTACGAAGAAGATATCAAAGAAAGAGACGGTCAACGAAGTCTACCAGGATGGAACTTTTGTACTTTCTTCATCCTCAAAGAAGGCTTGGCAAGAGGTTTTGAGAGTGTTGGTCTAGTAGAGGATGCCTTGGTGGGATACGATGAACTCAGTGTTGGCCTCGACTCTGTTGTCAATGAGCAAGCTGACGAAGGTTCGCCAACCAGACACGGGGGTGCAATGCTCAGCTACACCGAAGATCTCAAGGAGATTGTCAAAACCGCCCTCGCCAAAGCACCAGGTGCAAACACAGAAGATGAAGAGGCCGTGGATCTTCAATCGAATGAGACTATCAAGGAGCAATTTGATGAGATACCCATCAGTGCTACCAAGAAGGCTTACAGAGATAAGATTCTGGCTAATGATGTATCGGTATTTGATTTCCGCTGTTATATCTTTGCACGACAGATGGCATTGCTCTTGAGACTCGGGAATGCCTGGTCATCACGGGATGATCTGCTCGACAAGCTGAAGGAGCAACAAGATTCTGTCTTGCATGGAGTCGCACCTCTAGCACCCCCACCAAAGCATACTGAGGAGACAGAAAACCTGGCAAGTCTGGGTGAGATATGTCGAAGGACTTTGCAGTTCATCCCAGCAGTATCGCAAATCATGCGACGAGACATTTTGACTGCTGTGGCATCCGATAAGTCTGACGAGGCCGGTTCTCCCATCGACCCCAATCTATCGGAAGTCATCGACAATGTGGTCGCATCATTTGCATTCTCAATTGCCCAACAGATCCTCGCGCAAACAGCATCAAAATCCCTTCCTATTCCTCCCTCAACTCTTGCTCCTCCTCAAAGTCAGGAGCAAAAGTCTTCCATCCCTGAACCCAAGACTATGATGCATCCTGCTCGAACTACATCTCTTCATGTATCAACAGGTCCCGCACCTGGGACTCGTCCCTCATTAAGCCCAGGTGTGTTCCCTGGGCCGGGCATGCCAAAGATCAACAATGATCAGGAATCACAATTTCTCAAGACAGGTCTTGAAGATCTCGCCGCTAGACGCGCCGAGCTTTACATGTTGTCCCGAAGCATTCTTGATGGCTTGGGTAGAAAACGAGGGTGGAGTGATGGCTGGAAAGAGGCGCCTATTATCGCAGAAGCTGAGGCGGACTTTGAAGAGATCGGTCTTGATGATCAACCTGCCACAAGTGGTACTTCAGAGGGAATTCCGCCATTGGATGCTGGTGTAAATAACAGTCTCCTCCAAACGGCTATTGACAACCCAGAGAACTTCTACCGACTGTATGAAATTCTCACAGATAAGGCGCTTCGACACTATACTGTCGCAAACCATGATCACGCCGTGCAAGCAAGCATGGCAGATCTTGCTGTGCTCAACTTCTATCTCAAGGAGTATAGTACTGCTTCTTCCTACTTCTACCGAGCAACGCCATTCTTCGGCGAGAGCGGCTGGACCTCACTTGAGTTGTCTATGCTTGTCATGTATCTCCACTGCCTTCGTGAGATGAAGTCGAAGGATGACTACGTGCGAGTTGCTCTCAAGCTATTGACAAAGTTTTGTGCGGCTGAAAAGGAGAGACTAGAGCAGCGCTCAAAGAGAGTATCGAGGATTGGTAAGCCCGAGCCTGCGGATGCAATGTCTATGAAGGGTGTTGTGGGTAACTTATTTGACCTGGCTTCTTCGCTATCTTCACAAGTCAAGGTGCACTTGTCCAACTTCTTTACAAATATCGAGCTTGCAGGTGCTCCTGAGTATTTTGACAAAGAGGACAAATGCTCCTTGACCATCAATCTGTGGTGTTTGTTGCCGGACGAGATCAAGTTGGATGGGATAGATGTGCGAGCCACAGCTTCTGAGCCCGGGCCTACCAAGGAGCTGCTTTTCTCAAGAAAGGGGGATATTGTTCTACAGCCGGGTCAGAATAGCATCACAGTTGAATGCACAGTAAGTTTCTTGAACCAGTTTTGGAAGACTATGCTAACAACTTCAGTCTGTTATTCCTGGGAAATACAAGATAGATCATCTTGGTCTCTTCTCGAGTAACCTCTTCCTCCACTTTGAACGCGACATCAACCAACCGCCTCCACAAACCACAGGCATCTTCAAGCATCCCGAAGTCGTCATCTTCCACCGAGATGGTGCTCTTGATGTGCATCTTGTAGCTACTAGGCATACCTCCCTAGACAAGAATAACACATTGGACTTCACTCTCAACCCAGGCTGGAATTCGATCAAGATTTGCGAAATCCGTCTCAGGCCCACTACTGGTGGCCTGCGGATGTTAACTCTTGAAGCTCAAGTTATCGACTCTGATGTCGAGTTTGCAAAGAAGCCTGAGGCGGGTGGTATTATCTACTTCAACGAAATACCGGCCGAGTCGAGCGTCACTCTGCGATTCCCTTACTCGGTTGAGCATGATATTGCGGATGTATCCGCTAAGGTCGACGTCGCGTATACGCTTGAGTCGGGTCAAGAGTATACGTTTGCAAAGTCGATAATCATTCCCATCTCTCTGGCTTTGGGCGTCAACGTGCAAGATGTCTTCAAGCATAATGCGCTTTACTCTCGCTTTAATGTGTCTACAGCGAGCCATAGCCCTCTGCGACTATACAAGAGTGAACTGATGCCCTCGGATCTGTTCGAATCCGAGTTTGGTGTTCCTCCTGCCGATACAACTATGGTCTTTTCGAAACAACCGGCGACACTACTTTACCGCATCAAAAGGAAGACTAATTTTAGGTCGAGTAAACGAGCGGCGAGAACTATGTACTTGAAACTCTACTACAACATTCTACAAACGGAGATCGAGGAGGCGCTTGTCAAGTCCATCTTTGATGCTCTGAATGATCTTTCCTTGGCATCGTTCTCGAAACTTATAACATCGCTGGTCGTGAGAGAAGCCGAGACCCTGCAACCCATTGACCTCGAGCGAGCTGCACTTCTTGGTGCAGTGCCCACTGCCTTTCTAGCTGACGTTCCTTGGGATAAGTACCTTGCTGGTATTGGACGGGTACCTGGGACGGATGTGGATGCAACCCAGAAGATCTCGACTGCTATCAGGGAATGGCAAGCCTCCAATCCTCGAATTACCATTTCAGCAGCGCAGCCTGATAACCCCTGCACACTTCTTATCCCAGTTGAAATACCTTCGCTGCCCATCCTGCACACAGCAGATATTGAACTGCAAACTCCCGCCACGGAATTAATGGATCAGAAACCGGGAGCTGTCCCAACTGTGGCTGTTAACCAGATGCTCCGAGCCACACTGCATCTTAGATGGACGCAGATCTGGGACACTGAGATGCAGCACAAGAAGGATACAGAGTACAGTTACGAAGTCGCTGCAGCAGGAGATACATGGCTTCTCGGTGGTCGTCGAAAAGGACACTTTGTCATCCCAGGTTCAAAGAAGGACCCCCTGTCTTCAACATTCAACACAGAAGCTGAGATTCCACTCATCATGATTCCCCTTCGGAAAGGTTGGCTACCATATCCTGGTATTGAGATCCGAGAGGTCAAAGACGGAGTGGAGAGTCGGGCTCAGACTTGTGAAGTTGACTTTAGAAACTTGGGAGAGTCGATACGAGCTGTGGATGAGAGGAAGGGTGTGACGGTTAGCTTAGATGCGAGTGGACCCGGAGGAGGACCGTTGGTGTTGGAGAGTGAAGAGCCCAAGAGGGAAAGGGGGAGGATGGTTGCTTAGATATAGGTGTATAATAATGAGTGTCATTTCGAATTGGAATCATATCAGCGTTGTCTTTTAAGTGAAGTCAGTTACCGAGTAGAGTTCCCAGGTAGAAACGGCCAATGACAACCCCAGAATCTAGCTCTACTTCTACGTTTAGCAAAAAGACAACTTCTCAACATGTCGAGGAAGCAAAAACAGAGAATTCAACTGTCTGAGACAGCCGGGGTGACGATGCCCGGTACTGGAATCGAACCAGTGATCTTCGCATTACGAGTGCGACGCCTTACCACTTGGCCAACGGGGCCGGGGCGTGTCGTCCTCTTGTTGGCAAGCATGCTTAGTTTCGGTCTGTATATTCGCGGTGGGAGAGTTTTGGTGTTCTCGAGGTGTGGAGATTTGAGAAAGTTGGTGTTCAGTTAAGGGTTGGTTCTGGTTGCGAGAGTAGGACGAGAGATGCGGTGGTTGAATGAGGATGTGTTAGCTTGGGAAAGAAATGGAAAGACTGTTGCTTGGTGAACTTGGTGAGGTAGAGAGGGTAAGTTCTTTCGCAAGTAGGGGGAAATCCGCTGCGTGCCTGTTTACTGACTGTTCTTGTCGGAAGAGCCATATCGTTAACTGGTGAAAATAGGAGAGAATATTAGGAGTTTGAGAGGAAATGATGCTGGAATGATGGCGATGTGAGGCAGAATTATTTTGTTTTTGTTTTGATGTTTGCTAAAGAAAACCCGATGTTAATGTTGTAGGACGAAAGCTTTTCTCATCCACCAGTGGCTGCCACGGCTTTGTCACTCACGTACAAATCATGTTCCTGCATAACCGCCAAACACTCAATTTTCGAACGTTTGTTCTTATGTTTGTGTCTTGAGCTTAAATTGCTCTTCATAACTCGTTTGTACAAGCAATAGCTGCGTCGCAGCATTTCCGCTTCTGCTGTAGCTAGATACTTGTAAATGAAATGTGAGTATCTGGGGTGAGCTTCGACCTCAGTATCGCATACCAATGTATCATGAGAAAGATATCCGCATCGAGTATGACCAACCAACGCGAAGATGTACTCGTACAGAACTTGCCAGCGGCAGCTCTCTACGGTACAACACTCTCGAGACCAACATCGTGATGCAAGCGGTCGAAGCGGACGATGGTTAGCGGTGCTTGATCCTCATGCAAGGAATCACTCAATCACTCTGAGCGTCCGCGGATGGTGGCGGTGGTGGTGAAGCTGTCGTTGGATTGTTGTTGTTGTTGTTGTTGTTGTTGTTGTTGTTGTTGTTGTTGTTGTTGTTATTGTTGTTGTTGTTGTTGTTGTTGTTAGAAGGACTGGAAACTCAGTCCACTCGTTCATGGCTGCCGTTTGAGACTCAAAATCAGGATCATTTCTGTACTTCAATATCTGTTATGAAATAGCGCACCAGAATACCCCGAGATATCATTACTCAAGGTCTTGCATCGAGAGGGGCGGCTCCTGAAACTCCAAGCTCCTGAAACTCCCTATGTAGAGCTGTAGGGAAGCCCGTTTGCTATGAACTGTAAGGAAGATAGCTCAGGCTTCTACATACCGAGATCTGACTTCTCACAGAGTCTTTCCATGGGGTTTGTGGCGTCAGTGATGAGAATAGTGTCTGATTTTGTGCATATGGATAGAAGCACCATATACGTGCATCGTCCTCATCACCTGGCGATAACAAAGGGGCCCGTCCCTGGCACATTAGATCTTTATATGAGACCATGTCTTGATTTTCCACGACGTATAGTAGTGCTCATTACGGATCGTGAATTTTTAGGATGGTGGTACTTAATGGTTGCTGTTTTAGACCGGCCTTCTCACCGTATTAACTCGGGACGTACCATATCAACAATCAGAACAAACTTTCAGGCACTTCATACTGCTCAAAAAATCGTATCATGGTCTCCAGGTCCCCATTCCGTATCAGACTTGTCACCAAAGGGCCATACACCACCATGGTCATTGTCAATTAGACGCTCGAGGAGGCTGACTTCGCATACGGAGCACCCATTCCAGGGCTTTGAGGCCTGTCATCGATGAGGTCATGGTTAAAGAGTGGAATGAGGACGATGCAGAGGATGGAACCGAGCCGCTGTTTGGATGATATGTGATGCCGATGGATGCTTGATGGCGGCTGAAACCCAGTTTCTGTTTATAAACCGGAGCAATTTTGACACTTCCGACGGGATATTTGTCCGGAATGGTATGCAGTTGAAGTGAACTGACTTTGGATTGCAGCTTTCCGTTGTTTTCTACTCGCTGTTCCACGGCACATCTATGAAGAGTAGTCGTCAGGCGGAGTGGAGGAACCCTACGTGTAAAGTAGATGTTGGCTTCAACATTTATTGCATGAATGAGTATGATGCTGATGAATGTGTATATACGCGAGTTGCATCCCAATCCTGTCGTCGCTCAAGTTGCAGACACAGACACCATCAGGGGTTGTCTTTAAGTCAACAGATATTTCGATTCTGGCAGTGTACATTGGGCTAGCATCTGATATCTGATAACTAGGTTTCTAATAAAATGGCATCAGATCGATACAAGATTTCCTGATTGTCTTCATCTATTAGATAACAGCATGTTCATTGGTTTGCAAAGTATTGTTCAATCGAGTTACAAACAGTCTTGAGTAAACTGTGAATAACATGACTGCGATATATGTAAGTAAGCAATGAGGACGATATCAGCTTCCCAGACTTGATTACAGCGCAATGTCAGTACATGCTGGGGTTAAAACGATATGGCTGTAGCCAGAGGGCTAGAACACTATCAGCAACAACATACTTATAGTCTCTAGATAACTATACGTAGTTCGCCGAATTTACCTAGCGCGATATAGCTTTGACCTAAACTCGCAGCTGATCAATACAATAGCTACCTACATTAGTCTATCGACTTTTCAGCTGTCATACCAATATCGTATATCCCATTTCTTGCCACCTGCTAAGCAAGGGAACTAGTCTAGTTCTATCTGAGACAGATGCCGTCAATATTCGGTCCCGTTCAAAGCTCGCCTCACCGATACACTTCGGCTGCACAACCCCCGTCCCCTTCAACACCGTCATGCAAAGAACTTTCGTTCTCGCACCGATAGTTAAATTTCATCGTTCACCGGCGAAACCGACCTTCGGCAATGGCATCAAAACTTTCATCGTCAGCAGCCACCAAACGCTCACTACAAAAACAAATTCAAGATGAACTTTCCTCTCCACACCCGGAAACAACACGGCAACTAATGGAAAAATTCTAGATGCACCAAGGCAAACGGGTGGGTAAAAACTCCGAGTCAGATTCGGGCCCCAGCGTGGAGACTGCGCTGTGATGGGATCCATGGATGCACTAATGTATCAAGGGACATACCCGGTCTGTCCATCTTGCAGGTTCGCAGGATATCAATGTATGAACGGGGTTAGTCCAGTTGAAGCTGAGTCCAATGGTGGAGTTGTAATTATCACAAGGCATCAAATCGGAATGTTTGCTGAAATCTCGGTTTTTATTGACTCCTCTCAACTCACGGCATTGCATCGGTATCATCCTGCAGATGCAAAGGCAAAGACCAAGACACTTCACTCAAAAAAATCATGATACTCTTTTTGCGAACCTCGCTCCGTGCCCCCTGACAGATAGATCTCAGTAACCCATATCCATCACTCCACTCTGAGCTTCTCTCTATAGAATCTGCAGTAATCAAGCCGTATAATAATACCATGGTACAGTACAAAAACACCAAGCATTCATCCTAGTCCTTGTATGCTGCAATCTCAAAACGCCAAACCAATGCGCAAACAAAAGGGCCCAGCAACCCCTGACAAGACGTAGCGCAATGCAGGTGATGCAATATCATGCAAAACCGAGAAATCCAAAGCTCCAGTGTGCCACCACCATGCGATGATCTGCCCATCATCATGAGGGATCGATCCCAACTGCTCCCGGTTTCATAATGCGTTAATGTACAATGAAATGCAAATGTGATGTTTTTTTTTTCTCTGCCCCAAGAGGTAGAGTTCAAGAAACTGCGCTGTCAAGGCGCGGGTATCATACGCACACTGGGCCCTAAAAAGTCGCGAATCCCAAGTATAACGTCGAATGCTTCTAAAGTGTTGGCATAGATGTAGATCTAGTCTCATCCAGCCCGTCGAATCGGTGAATGATGGTTGTGAGTGGAAAGTTGAGACATTGTATTGTCTCGTATCTTGCGGTAGACTTATTTCTTGCGTTGGCTACTCGTCGCTGTGATTTTGCTAGTACTCATCAAGTCACCAATGTACTTTTGCAAGAACTTGTTGTTGTTATCAAGCTTGTCGTGTTCTTCGCGAACGGCTTCAATGCGATTGAAAATTGTGAGGAGAGAGTCCTGCAATGCCTTGGCGTGTCTATGAAAGTCAGCGATAGCTCTGAGCAAATTGATCAATTGACAAATCCTTACCTTCTCATTTCTTCACGCGCAGCCTTTCCAATTCTATCGAGATCCTCACTCGTTCTCCTTGGGCTCATTGCCCTGACGTCATCTGGGCCAAAGTCAGGCTCGAGAGGGCCAACTGCTGAGCTGTCGCGAAGGACAACTAGAGGGCCACTGCTTTTCCGTTGAGGCAGGCTGGGTCGGATAGGGACGGGCTGGTGAATAATGGGTTCGTTATTGTCTTCAGGGCTCGATGATGTGGAGGAATCCGATCGTGCGATTGCATGAGGATGCTCTGCAGGAACATTTGGGAGTTCGTTGACTGCCATTATAGTGTAGTATGGTATGTGGGTGAAGTGGTGGTTGTCGCTCGGATCAAATAACTCGTAATGAGTCGTAACTTGTCGCACAGAGTATACGAGGTTATTGCGACATCCACAATCGTGTGACGACACAAATAACACTAATTGAGAAGCACCAATAGTCAGCCGAAATAGCTAACTCAATGGATGGATGGTATGTCGGTGTAGGTGTCTCAAGATTCGCGTGAACTCGTCGTCGAGGGGAGTTGTGGAGAGGGGCAAGTCGAGACCAAATAGTTCCACGTGGTTTAACGGTCTCCAAGTCCAAGCATATACGCTTGCGAGCGAGGCAACGATTCCGGATCCACTAAGGGTGTGATGAGGCTGGATTTTGTTCTAGAGGGCGTTTAGAAGGCGGAGTCGACAGGCGGAGGGGCCGATTAGTCTAGCCGCAAATGAACTCGAGACTTGATCGCGATTGAAATCGTGGCTTCGGTAGCGGTAGATAAGATTCGCAAACGCTTGTGTTTGAAGATCTCGTGGGTTTGGTGGCTTCAGTCGTGGATTGTGATGTCGAAATGGGAGGAATGGGTGTGATTGAGTGAGAGTGGTATAGTTTAGTCGTCGGAGCTGAAGATGCTGGCGGCAGGTGGCGGTCAGAGGAAACTAGCCTGCTTTTGCTAAAAAATCGAAGCAGGTGGTGGAAAGACTTGGGTGAATTGCGGAGGGGAAGACCCTGCAAAAAGCGAGCGCGAATGTCAGCAGATGGAAAGAACGAACGAAGAGTGAGAATTGGAAACTGTTTGATGGCAGGGGCAGGCAGCATGAGAAAATGAAAAGCAACTGCCTGCAATGTAATAGAGGGCAGCAACGTCACATTCAAGGATAAATGCAGGTGCGTGGGAGTGAGTGAACAAGAGGGGATGGATGGGACAACTAACAGCAACAGACAGATTGGAAGATGAGATAGAGCAGTAATAACTGATAGATGAAAAAGAAGAGATAAAGAAGATCAACCAAAAAGTTAAAACGTTAAAAGTTAAATTGAAGAATATGACGACGAATAAGTCAGAATGACCAATCCCGGCAGTGGCGATGTATTCCAACGAAAGTCCAGAGGCAATAGTTTCGGCCGACGGTTGCGCACAGGGCAGAAGGCAGGAAGGACCCTTCTTTTGAAAAAAGGCAACGGGAGACAGGGCAGGTTAGGTCGGGTTCGGAGTGGAAGTGGCAGGCGGCAGGTGCTAGATAGGTGGCAGGTGCTAGATAGGTGGCAGGAAGGAAGAACCCGGCCAGCAGAAAAAAGAAGGAGCGAACCCAGAACAGAAAAGGAAGAGACAAAAGAGGGGAAGGGGATGGACGAAATGGGGATGGGAATGCTAAAGTGGATTTCTCGTCAATTTGATAATTTCGCTGGACCTCAAGCTGAGAGTCATCACTACTTCACTAGTGGAAAGGTAGGCGTCGGGATATTTTTCTAGTTCTCTCTCTCTAATAACTCTCTCTACTGTATGTACGGCGACAGTACCTACAGTGTGCCGCTGGGAGGTTCGCAGACACGAGGAGCAGGTACCACTTAATGCTCCGACGGGCCAGGAAAACCAGCATTCGAATGATAATGGGCTCTAGAAAGAATGAAAAAGATAAGACACAGCAGGCGGGCAGCTACAGTATTATCGTGGCTCCCAAGGATGAGGATGGGAGGAGACCCTTGGAAAGCTACAATGGACTTGGGGGGACCCGAATGAGGAAAGTGACGACAGAACAGGGAGTCATGAGACTTGAGATCGACGCCCCTCGGTACGGTAAAGACCATCCTGAGCCAAGTGCCTTATCGCATTAAATTATATGGGATTGTATAGAGTACTTATGCAGGCATCTACCATCTGGTATCCTGACCCAGGCATTCAATGTCGCGGTCCAGCAGGAAACAGCATCCTTGGATTGGATGACAGTGGCACTAGCTTTCTCCCACGCGACTCGACAGCCCCCAAATGGAAGGAAGCTTATGGAAGCTCACCTGGCCCTGCCCTCCTCTGGGTGCAGGACTGGCAGAGGTACGTATTCTCCTCCACAGAAAAAACTGACCTCGTACCGCATCCAATATTGAGATGTTCATGCTCAACACCACGGGCTTCTCAATCCACGAACGTCGTTATTTAACGAAATCAAGAAAACCCCTCACTACAAGTATTACCGTGCGTGATCCTTATTCATACTGCCACTTTCACAATGTCAATCGAATCACCCTGCCTAATTTGAAAAACAAACATACCCCCCGCCCCTAGGTAGGCCAAGAGTTTAGACGACCACGGGGAAACGACCCAAGCCTCAGAAACCCCCAAGGCCAAGCCTCTCGTGAGAAGGCCTGACAGAATCTGGCCGATCAGCACTCAGTCGTGATGCAATCGTTGGCCCTTGCAGACCACGATTGAGGCCTGCTTCTGGAGGCTGAATCCCTGCAATAAGCGCTGAGTGTCAGGAGTGCCGTCACTAACCAGCCTCGGTGGGTTTTTTTAGAGGGTTCGGAGGACTTTCAGCGGAGAGGCGACCTTCTAAGGTTCAGGGCATGTCCACTATGACAGCCGTTGCCGGGCTCACAACAGCACGGCCGGTTGTCTTCTCTGACAGCGAATAAACTTTTCGACTCTCTTTCTTCTTGTTTGTTGGAGATCCTCGGTTCTTCTCTTCGCGCCAACAACCATTCCATCTTTGATACACCATCGTGATTGGGTTTCGGTTGGCCGTTCTCTGTTGTGTTGGACCCCCCAAGTGCCCACCGAGACTCACTAGACTCACCAAAAAGATGATGTTGCAGGTTGAAAGCAACTGCGACAGAATGTTTAATACCGGCCAACTATTATAATACAGTGTTTACCACTGTCTATTCGTTGGACCGATCCTTGAGCGGTGTCGGTCAGGGCACCGAGTTCGGTACTGATTTGCAACTCTTGTGACTTGACCTGCAAATCTTTGTCTAAATTGTCACTCGAAAGAACCCTTCTGGTTCATTGCTCAATTATCATTGCCGGTCAACGACTTAGCTCATCGCCTCGCAACTCCTGCCAAACCCAACAAGTCGGAATGACAAGGAAGAAGAGCGGCCAAGGATGTTCTCGAGTATCAAATTGGCTGTGCCTGGACTTACACCGCACACTCGGGTTCTATAACCCTTTCGGCTGCGATTTCAGTCTATTTATTTGATCCTATAGTTCATCGGGGCTTTACAGCTTTGGCTTGCATATCAGTCTGATCTCTCCCGCAGTGCGTCAATTAATAAGCCATCAATCTGCGTCTTTCATTCCTTTCGCTCACCGATTATGGGGTCACATTTCACTCCGCCCTCGGAAACACAAGAGCGCCATCCAGCAGCAAGGGTCCAGGTACCCCTTCGACCAGTCTGATGTCATGGATCTGCATTCTGCCGGGTCAACTTCCCTACAAAGTCCCAAGGCATCAGGTCTTGCAGGCTCAAGGGCGAAACATGACCGATATCACATTACAGTATTCTCAAAAGACCAACGGTCAACGAAACGGTCACCGTCTTTCGAAACCTCCAATCACTGCCTATCCCTCTCACTTTCCAGGAGCGCACAGTCCAAGACGGTCACTTTTGCCGAAGGTTATTCGCGCCCCTCTGATAATGATCATCAGCTCTTTGGCCAGGTCCGCAAATCGCAATCTTCTCGTCATTCCTCGCACCGTCCAGCGTCTATACAAGGGTGCCGTATCAGTTTGGAATAAACGTGGAAAGAAAAGTGGTTCACGGTTGTAACCGACTGACAGCGACAGGATATTTCATCCTAGACCATCTCCTGTCGTTTAGGCAGAACGTTGTTCTCGCCTGGATGTTCCCCGTGACAAGGGCGTACTGAAATGCCGGACCTGTCAGAAGTGAAGTCATCGTGAGAGGTCTCCCAAGCCAAGAACTTGAGGCAACAGCGATACGCTCAATGTCACAGCACCCTCCGGTCTTGACAGTGGTCTCATCCTCATAAGATCATATTGTTTTTTTCTTTCTCAACGTCACCTTGCCCCAAGCTTTCGCCTGCGAGCTGACTGACTATCGCTCGGAGACACTTATTCGGCCGAGCGGTTATTTTATAGGGGTCCCTATATCGCTATCGATAAAAATGGGTGCATGGGGGTCAAACCTGTCAAGGTCGTGTTTAGCCCGTTGGGCAGCGATTCGGCTGTCAAGCTCGCGAGCCTCAATGCTAAGTGAAAGGTATGATTATTCGTTTCGTTCCCCTCCAAACCCTCTTTTCTCTTCGAATATGCTCAATGAGGATGTTCACGATGATCCTCAGCACAGATTACGGTTTGATCTTGTCGGTGTCATTGAAACATGTTCTCAGTGGACGAAAGTACTTTGATCAACATCCTGCATGCCTCTGATTTTGTACTCAACTGATGCCGATCCTCTTCTTCTCGTGCGCTGTTTGCCCCACAACTTGGAGTTCATCTCGGAAATCCTTCTCCATTTCTGTCAAAAGGTCCACCCATGGTCGGCTCTTGGCAATCCCGCCCCGCTCACACTTCTTGGCCTCATCCCCGTGAGAAGAGAGCGCCAATCTAGCGGTGGACGATAGGTCCTCGAGGGGGAGAAGCAGTCACTGTCACTGTGACAGAGATAGATGCAGACCAGTCCCAGTGTGGTGAGGTTTGTCTCAGCCCCGGAGCTGAAGCTCAGTCTGATCGGGTGGCTGAAGCCGGTTATCTTGGTTCCCGTCGATGGGTTTCACCAGTTGAACTTTCATCAATGCCCCAATTCCAAGGATTTACGCATCATTGTTGCGTTTTCAGTCTCGCCCAGTGCCCCTTTCCTTTGGCGATGCAACGTTTATCAGTAATTGGCCGACGTGTACATCAACTGATGATCTTAACACAGAGCATAACGCTCTTGACCCCCCTTGACTTGATATGCACACTTTGACAAGCACCCCGCTCTGCCCCAGTACTGGTGCTACAGTTGAATGGAAACACCAACCAAAATGTTCGTGAACTGTAGACGGCATCACCGGCATCTAAGACTTGGGATACATGTGTCAGGAACTATATGACATGGATCATTGGAAGCAGTGTCTCAAATTCTCGTGATGATGCTGTACGACCATATCGATGAGCACCTCTGTTCTTTTTACGAGCTTTTAAATGTTGTGTAACACCCTCCCCGCTCTTCCGGCATCCTGAGTGACAATCTCTTGCAATGTTATCAGTCCTGCCGTCTGACTTGGCTCGTCAAGTGACTCTGTGAGCCGTCGGATCGGCTGGCTGCGTTTACAGTTCAAGTCCACCGACGCAAGGCGATGTCAAGGACGTGTTTGAGACTGAGAGGAATGCCTCTAGCATTTTCGAACTGTCACCATGTCTGATTAGCCGTGTTATATCCCTTGACACTAGCCAACGTCTGCCACGACATGAAACAACTCATACTAATCATGGGTTTTGGTAGCCGCCCCCGTATATCGATTGGTATTCGTCAATATCCATCACTTCAGATGCAACTCAATATCGAGCTTTAGTTTCCCCTTGACCTCTTTGAGCTTGATGCGAGAGTCCTAGTTGGCGTTTAGAGTCACCAATACCTCGTGAGCGCAGATCTCAATCCTGCATATCTCACCGCGATTTTTATCAATTTTGCGCATAAACTTTGACAACGGTAGGAGTCTACTTAATTGTACATTTTTAGCTCAGACGGTTGCATCCAAGCGGATGCACTCTGCCTAGGTAAGCTGCAGGCTCCCTTCACGGGGTCAGCAACGTTCCCGTTGCAAATATCTTGGGCTGTGTCGAAGCAACTTGTCTGTCTTGAAGAGCCAAGCTACGATAATTGTTTCGATTGTCTTTGCCAAGGCAGTATGGAGGCTTGCTCTCTTTGGCAGGAGGTTTTGACAATAACGTTGCTGCATTTGTCATGGTCAGCTTACCAATGATTTCATTGTGTTCTCGCCATTCAAGGCAATGGCTATGTTTCTGGAGGATTTTAAGGCTGTGCCAGTCGATGCTGAGCCCACGTGCGACAGTATCAATCACCTGTGTGTATTTCATTCGCAGTGGAACAGTTTGAGTTCAAGCTACCACATCCTTCAATCGTGTTTGGTCGACTCTCGAGCCGGGCGTCGATGAACTAGTCCTCAACGAGGACTTGCAGACAGGCAGACGTACAACATCACAGCGATGGCAACTTGGCGCCCGCAATCAGCAGGACATTCTCATCCACGACTACGTTGAGGAGATTTTCATGGTTGAGGGTGACTTGTACGACCAGAATCTGCAGCAGGGTTGGGAGAAGGGCGCATATGCGTACTGAAAGCCCGGGTAGCGGCATGGTGCTTTCAAGAGCGAGCGCGGATGTTTGATGTTTATTGTGTGTATCCCCGTGGATGCGAATGGCAAAGAGGCTGGCGATGGAGTCTGACGGGTAGCCGCATTATTATTCCCGTTGAGATTCTCGTGTCCTGCAGCTCAAAAGGTCTCTGCTGTGCCTTACATGCGGATGATTTCCGTGGATCAATATGGGGTCGAGATGGGATCGGAAAGGAAGACGTTTAAGACCGGGGCCGAAGTCCGGGTTTGGTTCTCGGTCTTAACGAGACTGCACAGATTACTCCAGCAGAGACAGTCAATTTGATGCTTTAATGAAAGGCTGTTCTCAAGGGCAAATTGCCATATACATACACAATACATGGTGCTGAATCTTATATCTATTCCCAGATGCTTGGTGTGGATCGCAGGCAGATCAAGCGGAACTTATACTGCATGTACAGATTGACAGTATTCCATGGTCTACCGGTCTAAAGCTTTCCCCAATGGGTCTATCTGATTCATAGATTCATATCAGTCCTTCATTTTTTCAAGGCTTCCCGAGCAGATATTATGATAAGTCTAGAAGGCATACAATGTTGGCCCGAGAATTCGGTCATGATATGTCGGCCTCGGTGATATCAGCTCAACACTAACATCTCTACCGATCTGGATCGAAGTGCCGTATCCAGCTCGTAAACAGATCTGGTTGACTCATTTCATGTATGTAAAGTAAGAGAGTCCTTCTGACCTCAAATCTTGTGACCGTCTTCACCGTCAACTGCCATCACCATGGCACCATCACCAACAGCCCCTACAAGCTCTAGAGGCAAGTCCTTGCGTCCACGACCTCCTCGCCCGCCTTCACGCCGAGTCAGAAGCTCAAGAAAAGGCCCTCTCTCAAACCTGTTTCTACTTCAAATATCTCTTCGGCTTCTATCTCACCGGCAGAACATGGTCTGCATCCGCAGACGCCCACATGAGCGATAACTTCGTCGCTCTAGAGCAAGATAAATGTCTTTTCATGTATCTCCTCGCCCGCAGTATAAACGCAAAGAATATCGTCGAGGTGGGGACTAGTTTTAGTGTTTCGACGATGTATCTTGCTCTGGCGGTGGGACAGAATGTCAATGCCATGAGAGCGAGGGATCAGAAAGTGACGGGGAAGGTTGTTGGTACAGAGTGGGAGAGCAGTAAAGCCGAGAGGGCGAGAAAGCATTGGAGTGAAGCGCGAGAAGAGGTTGAGCCATGGATTGAGTTGAGGGAGGGGGATTTGAGGGAGACGCTTTCAGAGGAGGGTATACCTGAGGTGATTGATATGCTGCTCCTTGACAGTAAGTCCCGAGAGCCTTGACTTATGGAGGAATGCTAATGTTGAACAGCTTGGATACCAATGGCTGGCTCTTCCAGCTCTAGGGATCATCAAGCCTCGTCTGAAGCGAGGAGCTATCGTTCTGGCTGATAACACAAAGATGGCCAAGGCGCTGTACAAAGAGTTTTTGGATTATATCCATGATCCGAAGAATGGATTCAAGACGACTACTACGGCTTACAGTGGTGGACTTGAGATGATTGTTCATCTTCCTTGAGATGGGTCTAGAGATAATGTTGATTTGTGGTTGGAGTTGAGATCAAGGTCAGAAGTTATGGTCGAAAAGCTGTAAAGAGATTATATGATACGCGGACTTTAAATGCACTCAAGGAATGTGATCCTCCCATCATAGTGAAAAGTCGAGACGGGATGCCAGTCGCCAAGTATACCAAAGATGAGCCCCCAGACCAATCAAGTTCAAGTGAATGCACATAGCATGCGAGGTCGTAAATCTCTTCTTGATAACCCCCATCGTCGAACTCGGTCCATCAACGGTCTCCCCTTCCAAAGTCCCTATCTGATTAGCTTGTATACCACATGGAACACGAGGTGACTTACCCTGCTCAACACGATCCAGCATCAACTGTCTCGTCCTCGGTCCAGGTTCAAACACCGCAAGATTAAGTCCCGAGACGAACCCAGATATCGCGAATGGTATCCAATCGCTTTTATGCTCGATAAGTGAGAGAACACCGTACGGGGGCAGTGTTATGGCTGTGAGGAAGAGGAGAAGAGCTTGGCCTTGGAAGAAGACAGGGAAGAGGGTCTTTTGTAAGTTTATGTAGGGAGTTCGCGGGACGTGTTTGAAAGTGACTTTTGTGACGATGAAGGTCTGGTAGAGCTGAGAGCCGATGAGGGTTGAGAAGGTTGAGAAGGAGAGGAGGTGCACCGGTGCGAGAAGAGTTGTTACAATGCCCATATTGCTGTATGATGAGTTACTCCAAGATCTTTGGTTTAGTTATTCGAAGTTGGATGTTATTGTAGAATAGGAATGGGAGCTGGCGTTGGGCGTTTCTTATACTTGATTGGTGTAGGTTAGATCCGAAGCCATTCGGAAGTTAAATATTGATTTGAGCGTGTTGATACTGTAGCAAGATACCATATATATCCTTTCATCAACCAATATCTCATTCATCTTGTTGTAATACAGAAACAGGCAGACGTCTCGAGTATATCATTTTGACACAAGCAAATAAGTCGTATGGCTTTGTTCACGGCCTATTGCAGGACTTATTTTTAGATACCTATATTGGTCAACATCTTCTACCAGTCGGACTCCAGCCCCGGATATGCCATGACCGTCAACACCGGGCCAACTCTCAACCCCGATGTCGGAACTCAAGACCCCACTTCAACATCCGGCCCCGTTCGGCAGCACAAGATGTCTTCGGATGCAGAGCTAAGAAGCATCCGTCACATCATAAAAGCCTATCGTGCACGCAGGCCAGGCAATGAGTCCATCAGAACTTGTGTCACTCACAGAAGCCAGGTCGCGCAAAAAAGCAAGGTCTCGGAGGGAGTCGAACCCTCGCTGGCGGAATCAGAATCCGCAGTCATAACCGTTAGACCACGAAACCTGAGCGCAGGGCAACTTTGTGGATGCCTGCGGTGTGACTTGCTTACTATAGATTGAAAGACAGCAGCGAAATCGACCTCAGAGACTCATCGAGAGTGTCTTTCAGAGCTGTTTTCATTCAGAGCAAGCAAACATTGCAGCCACTCATTCTATGGTTCAGGTATATCATGAAGGAACGTATCCAGAAACAAGATTATCGCTCAGTCCATATCAAACGCAAATCAACAAGGAAATCGCATACTACATAGACACATCATCATGTACTCATAGTTTTGCCCCCTAAGCATCAATGATCTCAAAGTTCACAAGAACCGAACACTGCGTCTCATGACCCTTGAGATCCAACATGCGAATGAACCTCCATCCCGGCTCAACATAAAGCAGCCTCACCGCCGCAACAGCAAACATCGGGTTCCTCGTCCAACTATCATCACTCTTGATAAGCATACGCAGGAACGTCAGCTCATTATCCTCATACTCCCACGTCAACGTCTCATCCCAGAGAGGCTCTGTTGGAGGCGGATTTGGTCCTCTGTGAAGGAACTCAAGCTTGTGCTGCTTATACGGCTCTGTCTTGCGCTTGGGTGGATCGCCTTTGATGTTATCAGGGTGGTACAGCGTGCATGTGAGGTACGGCTTGATGGAGTCTGCTTCTGAGTCGCCGTGCAGAGGGATATCTGTTGCGCCTGCTACGTGGAGACGGAGACGCTTGCTGCGACCTGTGCTCAGTCTTCCGTTCCCGCCGGCGCGTAGAGCAGCGGGTTTGAGAACGTAGCCGTCTGTACCGCTGAAGAGGGCTTCGTTGAGTTGGTTGCTGGTACCAAAGTTCTGCAAGTTCAACGCACAGATCTGAGCTCCGATTCCCCAGTAAGGAACGGGCTTGAGATTAGTGGATGAGATCCGCGTGCCTTTGGGATAGACGCGCATGAGATGGTGGGCATTGTGTCGAGCGATGTTTGATGCGTGCTCGGGAAGATGAGCTGCCAGACCTGATTCAGATACGTTGATGAGATGGTGATGAGGACCGTTGGCGAGAGATCCCTGTTCGAACCACGAGTTGCCCATTGGCTTGACAGACTGCGCATAGACGCCCAGCTCAGCAAGCTCAGGGATGATGATAGAGGGCTCTTCCTTCTTTCTCTTATCCTTGTAATCCTTCCGCGCAGCCTGTTCCTCTTCTTCCTCCTCCGAGTCATCCGAGTTGCTGTCACTGCTTGAAGGCTCATCCGTAAAGTGATACTCAACAATGACCGCAATCTTTGCACCCAGATCCTCAAGCTTCACATGTTGACCCGAACCAGCTTGTTCTTCGTGACCAATATATCTAACAGCCTTGCTCAAAAGTCGATCCCCGAATACATCCTGCATAATATTGACAAGGCGCATCTGACCATACGCATCGCAGTGGTTCTCCAGCGACAGAAGAATAGGCGAAGGTCTGAAGCCGTACTCTTGCGCATCAACGGCTTCTTGATCCGCAGAGTTTCGAATCGTCTCACAAACCAGACGGAACGGAATGTTGGACACGAGAGTATACCCATGGGTGACCTTGGGCTCATCTCTATCATCGCTATTATCCCACGCATCAATCTCAACACATCGCGCCCCCGTCCTGATCGCACTCTCATACGCAGTCGCGCACGAAGACCCATAAAGCTGATGCGCCATAAGATAAGTATTATGGCTCGAGCTGATAAAGTACTCCGGCAGCGGATGCGACCTATCCGTGAGTTCGGGCGGTACGCGAATATGTGGTTTGCTGACGAGTTCCAAGAGCTCGCGCGACGAGTCCTGAGAATCAATCTTGGCTTCCTTCTTGGAGAGCATCTTCTCTCTGACGAGGAACTCTCGCAGGGCGCTGCTGACTCTGAGGTCTGTTACCATGCGACGTGCGCTGTGGCCGCCGCCCGCGACGGTGTTGTTGTCGATCTCCTCGCCGAAATCTTCATCGTTGGTGCGCCGGCTTCTGGAGGAGAAGGGGTTGAGGTCGCCGATGCGGGTTGCGAGTTCTGAAGCCATGACGTACGTATGTTGTGAAGATGGAGGAGTGAAGTGTAGGGAAGTGGGATGTGATGAGGGGCAGGCTGAGGGGAGCTTTCGGCTATAGCTGTAGCTTGTCTGTAGCTGAGCTAGAATGATTGAGGTGTGAGAGTAGAGTGAGATGAGTATGTAATCAGATCATCTGATCAACAGTGAAGAAGAAACAAGAATTATATGTCGCATGGGAGTCACTCATCATGGTTTAGATCAAGAATCCACGATCGAATAATGTCACGTCTTGGCCTGGCTCACTTGCTTGAATTCTCCGCATCAAACACCAAGAATGAGGCGCCAAGCTGAACCTCACTAGCCAAGTCAGCTCTTCACCAAAAGTCCTTAAGACATGGATGTGCCAATATTCACGGCATCTGAAGCCGAGTTGGCACAGCTTGAATGAGACGTTGTTTGCTGCATCGTGTCTCTCTGTGGATACCACAAGAGCTTCGCCACAAATTGTTGCCAGTCCGGGCTCTTAGGGGTTTTGGTTGGTCTTGTCGTATTGATTTGCTCAGATGCCGAAAGTCTGAGAACGCCTCGCATTATCGCGAATCTAGCATCATGATATTGCTTATTAGCTTAGAGTAGTCAGCAATGAATATTGTACACTAATATTCGTTGGCACTCGATAAGATGCAGCACTCCTGCATTGTGTCGCTTTGGCATATAACCGACCGAGATTCCCCAAACCCAAACCATATTCCTTCCAGATTGCCATGCACTCAATACACTACGCGAGTCCTCAAGATCGAAAGAAAACATCATACTGCGTTTCCGAAACACGCGCTGGCATATGCCTATGCCCAACAATGCCCCTCGCTCTCTTTCTTCTCACATCCTTATCACCCAGACAGACCCAGTAGCCGGTTCGAGGTTGGCATTTAGGCAAGGGCCTCCAGTGTCGCTCCACCTCACCAGTCTCATGCCTCTGTTTCACTGTCCAGCTCTGGCGGAGAGCAAGACTACGTTGTACAGCATACGTGCTTGTAGGATAGGCAATTGAGAAGTCGACATTAGGCTTGAGGTAAGGAACCATTTGGTCGACTTTCCAGATTATGTTCCTCTCCACGAGCGCGATTCGTTCCTTGGTCGAGTACTTGTGCTCGCTGTTTTGGCCATACGATTTAGGGATCATGTCTCCTTGCAGGGAGACATAAAGTTTCTTGATGTTCAAGAAAAGATTGGGAATGGTCTTGAGAAACTGCCTGAAAGACTCGATATCGCAAAGGGGCGGAGCGACTCTAAAGTCTTCGCTGATGTCTGGCAGGACCCATGGTGTGAATTCCCAAACGATTTCGACAGATGTGATGGCATTGAGTCGCTGTTGTTGGAAGAAGTCGTGCATGTTCAGAACCATTTCCTTGCTTGCTGTATGAAAGGTGTTCGAGGCGTATAGCACATGAATGCCCTCGCGGTAACTACATCATTAGCATTAGCGAATACATTGAATGTGGCTGGGAACTTACGCTTGTTTGCAGGCAAGCAGCCAGCCCATGGCCCCTACAGAGCACTTCTCTGGTCCTTCGTCAGTCCAGTGCTCGCATTGTGGGCGGAAACCATTTCGGCCGTTCCATCCATGGACACACTCATCGTCGCATGGCTGAGGATCGTACCCGGGTCCTCGTGAGTCTACAAATCCAGAGGGCGTAAGTCGATGGCAAACGGAGCTTCGCCATGCCCACTCCGCTTTCGGTTGTCTACCCGAGGCAGTCAACTTGTCGAGGTCGACAACGAGGGGACCGGGAAATACAAGGCGGTTCTGAGCAGAGGTAGTGCCATACTATGGCAGTTGTCGAAGCCCGCCATGACGGTTAGAGTCGGGGAAGATTGGATAACCACAAATGAGATCCACATGAACGGTGCGGTCACCGAATGCCAGGCGCAAGATTCGCATGCGGATTTCAGTTGGGAGTCGGTCAAAGAATGCGCCGTGTGCTTTGCCGGTCACGACTGTGGCAGACTGAGGTGGCTCTGGAGTGAGCAGCCTGCGAGGCTGTCCGTCATGGGATGATGGTAAAGGAGGGTCACTCATAAACGGAAGCCCAGGAGGCAGAGGATAACTTCTCATCATCTTGGGCGAAAATGACTGTCATTTGAGAGAGGAAGAGGAGAGATTGTTGGAGCTTGAGAGGTGGAGGGAAAGCGCTGTTGTTGTGTTTCTGAGTAAGGTACCTGACGTAGTGGGTTGGGGGGTTCGAGGAAGGTACGATATATCGAAAAAGATATTGGAACGAATTATGTTTTAGCCTGCAAGTCTGAGGCAGCTGAAGTTCATAATTATCTTGACATATGGTACAAGGTTCTTGGAGTTTTGTGCAATTTCCGATAAATCAATAAAAATCTTGGGAGAGGAACTCATCTTCATCTTCTCTCGTCTCCAGGGTATCTCCAGAGCTCAAAACGGCAGCCTTGCGCACCAGGCATCAAGGCACCCAGAAGTTGCCCCACTATCCTCACGACGCGTAGAAAAAGAAAAACTCACGGAATTTAGTTGACTTCTCTTTTCTCTTTTCTCTCCAATTCAAAATATTGAACAACGCAAAAAACCACGTTCATGTTTCTCTAATAATTGATGCGAGGTGCGTCGAAAGGCCTGTCGCCCAGGACCATCGATTCAGAGGAACTCAGAATGGAGAGAAAAGCGAACAATCTTGGGTGCGGTGCTTCCCTCGACGATGGGGAGGAGCGCAATGATTGAACGTACATGCTTCTGATGTAACATCTGTGATAAATGACCTGCTGCTGACGGGAGCCAGAGTCTGTGAATGTTTGAGGATACTCGACTGTAACGATGTTGAAGGATCAGCAGAAGGTGTAGCTCCCTGTGCTGTATAGCATGCATACAACAATGCACTGTATCTACGCTGCTACAATGCATCTTGTCTTGATTGTTCATTCAAAGCATTGAGGCTGAAAAACCCTACCCTCTGTCCGCTTGGCAAATGTACGTTGGCTGTGCTACAAAGCCTCCAGGTCCAACTCAGAGGGTCAAATTCTGCACTGTCAATATTGACTTCACGTCACTCAAGCAACCATTTATGCTACATCACAAGAAACAAGAACATTGAGACAATCCGTTGAATTCAAGCAACTATTTGAAGCTATCCTAGCCATGCCTATCGACTCACGCCAAAAGCAGAATCGCATATAAAAAAGCAGCAGACTCAAATCATCCACTACCGGTATCCAGAAGTAAAGTACAGCAATATTAAGCTGTATAGAAAAAAAGAGAGGAACTCGCCCTCCTGCATGGCCATATCCACCTGTTTATTTTGTCTCTTTTATTTCTCCGAGCAGTATTATTTTGCTAATTTTGGTAGATAAAGAGTGACGAAAATATCACCGATGTACTTGGAAAGCAAACGATCGGATTCAAAAGTCATCGAAACCTGAAGATGTTGGAAGACGCTCGATGTGAGAATATGATTGGGAACTTACTTATTCCTCGGGCATGTCGGCAATGCTGCGAGCTGCTGCCTTGATGGCAATGAGATCTCGCTTAGCTGCAAAGTTCTCAGACTTGAAATCCCGAGTATCGTAGTGAGAGTCGGGACCTCCAGGACCAGTAGCACCATCATCGCCATCGACGGCATCGAGAACTGCTTCAGCAGCGCGCTTGGCCTTCCAGCAAGGTTGTCCTCGCCACATGCACCAGCGCTTATCCTCCCGAAGAGTGTCGAGGTCGCGCTTGGCGGTAGCGTTGGGAGCAGCGTCGGGGAAGAAGGTCTCGAGCTCGAGGCTCTTGAAGTACTCCTCGGGACTACCACGCGCAGAGAGGGCGAGCAGGTTGGCGAGCTCGACGATGGAGCGCTTGGCCTTGTGGGCGGCGTCGCGGGGGAGATGAGCGGTGCTGGGTGCGTCGGCAGATCGGGTGTCGAGAGATCGAGTTGCGTGGAGGGCGTTGGAGAGAGCTTGACCGGCGTCACGCTTGGCTTTCCAGCATGGCTGTCCTCGCCACATACACCAGGGCTCGGGAGCAGCATCGCGCTTAGCCTTCCAGCAGGGCTGGCCACGCCACATGCACCAAGGCTCAGGAGTAGCATCGCGCTTGGTCTTCTTCCAGCAAGGCTGACCCCGCCACATGCACCATCTAGGTTCGTTCTCAGCCTCGGGAGCGGCTTCGCGGGTCTTGAGCTTCATCTTCTCCTTCCAGCAAGGCTGTCCACGCCAGGTGCACCAGGGCATAGGCTCAGCAACAGGATCAGGTTGAGGAGCAGCAACGGGCTCCGGCTCTCGCTTGGCCATTCTCATCTTCTCCTTCCAGCAAGGCTGGCCTCTCCAGGTACACCACGGCATAGGTTCAGCAACAGGGTCAGGCTGAGGAGCGGCGACGGGTTCGGCAATAGCATCGCGCTTAGCCATCTTCTCCTTCCAGCAGGGTTGGCCCCTCCAGGTGCACCAGGGCATGGGGTCGGCGACAGGGTCGGGTTGGGGAGCAGCAACTGGCTCAGGGATAGCCTCGCGTTTGGCCATCTTCTCCTTCCAGCATGGCTGACCACGCCAGGTACACCATGGCATGGGATCAGCGACGGGATCAGGTTGAGGAGCTGCAATAGGCTCGGGAACAGCTTCACGCTTGGCCTTCATCTTCTCCTTCCAGCAGGGCTGTCCACGCCAGGTACACCAGGGCATGGGATCAGCAACAGGGTCGGGTTGAGGCTCAGGGACAGCATCACGCTTCTGGTTAGGACCGCAGAAGTGCTCACGGCCAGCCTTGCAGATGGCATCAGCGTCCTTGTCGCCCTTCCCAACGAGCTCCTCGCATGGCTTGCCCTTGTAGTCGAGGTTGCAGAAAGGGGTGAAGAAATCAGGGCCGAAGTTGTCGATGGCGGACGGCGGAGGCGCCGCGAGTGCGGCTGCGGCCACCGCGGCCAGAGTAACGAAGGAGTATTTCATCCCAGGAGGTTTGTGTGTCTCAGTAGTGAGTGTTTCGAAGTGTAAAAAAGTTGTTAAAGTGAGTGGTACTCGTAAGAGAGTTGTCGTGTATCAAAGGTGTTTTGAGATATCGTTGTCCTTCTTTCGATGGGAACGAGTCTGGAGAGAAAAAAGGAGAGTATTTATGATGGAATTGAGTAGTTTTTTTTATAGATCTCGAGTCCAATGTTCATGATAAAGATTGACAAGTTGGCCATCTTGAAAGCAAGGGAATTTGCCCGTGCATACACACACACACACACACACTTGCTCTGGTTGTGGTGTTGCAAGGCTTCTATTGAGGTCTATTGACGCTTTGCGGGGTCAATAAGCCCCCTTCGCTCTTCGCTTCGAACAGTAACAGTCAATGCGAGATTTTCTATTCCCAATAGAACCAGATCAAAGACGACCAAGGACGGTACAAGCCACGAGCTGTATGTAAAAGATATCAAAGCTTCCTGCGAGTAGCTTTGCGGCTTATCCACAGAAGCCATCGCCTAAACTACTCCTAGCTTAACGATATGTGACACTTTCAACTCATTCACCTCGCTTCTTACTTGCCAGACGCGAATGCACGAGGATATTAGTCTTGGCGGGCGGGATAAGCGTTGGTTCATGCGAGTTTGGCGGGTTTATTTGGCTATTGACGTCTGTCGGTGCTTAGTGAGGTTCTATTGACACCCAAAAAGGGTAAGGGGGCGGTTGTGGCCTACAAACGGTGAGGGGAGACGAAACAAACCTACTTTCTCTTTGAGAGGTGGCTGTCAGATAGTTTGGAAGTGTTCGAGAAAGAAAAATGTGTATTTTGGGTTAACTTGTACTTGCTGTGGTTATGCTACGGCTGTGATATCAGGTTAAGGGGTGATGGTGTCAGTCACTACATATTGAGCTTGAAGATATCTCTAATCCGGGAGAAGTTATTGTAGAAGCTTAGCACGGTAATAATCCATGTAGATACACAGACAATAAAAACGCCGTCTGTGCTGATATCTGACAACGCAGGTACTTGATATCATGGCCCCGTCTGGCAGCGTCAAGGATTGCTGCGTCCATCCATGACAGCAACCAATTACCTGTTAACTATAATGGATCTAAGAATGCCATATTCTTGGTAAATATGAGAGACTTGGAAGAAATGGCAAAAGCACTGACGGCGGAAGAGTGTCGAGATTGTTCCGCCTCATGTAAACGCCACTTCTATGTGACCACTCAACATCACAAGCACATGAGTAGTCTCTTCGGTGATGATCAAAGCCTTATCAGAACACATGCAAATGTTCTTCTTGCTTTCTTTGTTATGAGACGCGGAGAAGGTTCTCGGTTGACTCAAAATGGGTCTCAATAGATTCAAGGGTGATGCGCTTGTACCTCCTCTCAAAGAGACGCAACTTCACCTGGGCAAAGCCCACTAACTGCACTAGGTGTTCTTCACTTCCTAGGATCCCAGTTCTTATCCACCTGATCCAACAATCCCTTCTTCGCCAACACCTTGGGCCCCGAGGATCTTCTCAAGACTAACCAGCTTGAAGCTCGCCTCAGCACTGGTCTTAGCATTGGGCAGTTGGTTCGCATCATCGTGCACAACCACCAAACCATGAGGGAAATCCTTGTTCAGAGCGGTTACCCCAGCTGTTATGCCGTCTGTGTTGGACACGGGATCGATCTCGCCGTCTGATGACTCTACGAGTGTGAAAGTGGCAACGAACTCGTGGGGGGCCAGCTCGGCGGTAGACGTTGTATACGCTGACGCCTCGGCATGATACTAGGATGAAACCCTCCGTGGGCTTGGAGCCGTAGACGAGGGTTACGCCCTCAACGTCGCCGTAGAGGTTGCCATCGCCGACTTTGCCGATTACTACACCCTTGCCTCTTGAATCGGGCTATGCGTCGTATCGCCACAGGGCAGAGGGCTCTTCGCCGAGGAAGGTCCAGCCGTTTTCTTCGTCGGTCACACAGCCCTCGACCTGGCCTCCGCTGCCTCCTTGGAACTCTCGTACAAGTTCTGTTTGAAGTTCTCCTTTAGATGTGGAAGTGAGTTCGTACTGGAGATATCGCGCTGATTTTTCATTGACGAAGAGATAATTGCCTTCCTGTCTTGGGTGACTTGCAGGTGCACGAGCCGTAGACCTTGTAGTCGTCGACAACAGGGTGGATGCCCCTGGGGATATTGGTCAGTGTGCCGTTGGGCAGCATCTCGAATAGGCTTGGTTGTCAGCTAACCTCAACTAACAGGGAGAAGTAACTTACCAGAGAGTATCATCTGCTCGACAAGCAGCAAAAGCCAAATCGACCTTTCGGTTCCCGGCCTTGAAGCCATAGATCATGTCGACATTGTTTGGTTCACCAGCAGTGAAAGACTGAAGAAGATTACCAGCCAAGTCGAAAACATCAAGACCAGCTTCTTTTCCAGACTTCATCGTCGTAACAATTCGAGACTTTTCCGGTCCCTCAGGAGAGATCCAAATGGCGGGATCGTCACCATCACCAAGACGAGATTCAGTCTCGTAGGTTGGCTCAATGAGAAGAAACGAGCAGTGAAGGCCACCGCATCCCTTGTCACATTTACACTCGTTAGGTCCAACACATTTTCCGTGGCCGGAACACTTGTCGGTGTAGGTGAAGCTTCTACAGGTACTTCCAGCGAACCCAGCGAAGCACTCGCACTTGTTCTTCTTGTCCTTGATGCAGTAGCCATTGCCTCCGCAAGCTTTGCAGATTGGCTCAGTCTTGGTGTCTGTCTTGACCTTTCTGGGGTCGTTCTGGGGTCGTTCTGGGGTCGTACTTGGTATTGGCCTCAATCTTGAGCTTCTTCAAAGCGTTCTCAAGAGATGAAACGGCGAAACCGTTGACGTCCTCTGACTCAATGGCGTATGTCAGAGCACCAGCAGGATACTTGCTCGCAGCACCTTGGTAGATGCTCAGTCCCTGTACTTCAATGTCTTCTTGTCCAGTCAGGGATAGTGCGCCCTTGATCTTGAAAGAGGAATCGCAGACAGCGACTTTGTCTGTCTGAGCGACGAATAAGTAGTCGGAGCCCTTCTTGGGAACGTAGACGGCCAAGCCGGTCACATCATCTTCTTCTGCCTTGCCAACCTTGGCGATCTTGGGCGCTTTAGTAGACTCTTCAAGTGAAAAGGCATAAACGCTCTTGTCGTCATCTGTAGAGAAGTACATGCGAGACTCGGAGCGTGAAGCGGCACATCCCGAAGTTTCAAAGTCAGTAGGGAAAGTTTGAATCTAGCAAGTTAGCAAACATCATCGCCTCTTCTTCGAGGGAAAACACACCTGAGCAAGCTCGAATGGCTTCTTTGTCTCCTGAAGAAGTAGCTGAACTGCCTGTCATTTTCCAAACAAGTAGACATAATCGTTTCCAGCAGGACTCTCCCGACTGCACAGCGCAGACCAATCTCCTAGGACTTTAAAGTCTGCATCTTTATTCTGCTTAAACTTGTACATCTCATAAGCGCCAACAACGGAATCTGGCTGAGCGACAGTGACGAGGATATCCTTCTTGTTGACATCGTAAACAGTGGTGACGAGCTTGCTGCGTCCAGGTGTTTTCGCAGCGACTTCTTTCAACGGCGCCTTTGAGTTGAGATGATAGACGTGAAAGCCTCCCTTATCAGGACCCCCATCGTTTCCAATCAACAGAGGATTCCGATCAGAGTAGTAGACAGCAGTCCTATCAGACTCAACTTCGCCGGTGTAAGCAGAAACCGCAACGTCTACGTCCACCGCCTTGACGAAACACATCTGGAGAACAACAGCCAACAGGCCAACGAGACTTGAACCAACCATGATTGCCAGAATAGTACTCTTCCTCTGCAGACAGAGCTGCCTCTTCTACTTTTGCCTTCCATCGGATCCTTTTTTATATGATCTTCGCTCAAGGCACGTGATAAGCTCTAATGGTCACTTATGCCGACGGATGGTAACTAATAGCTGAAATGTCCTGTCAATTTAGTCGAGAGCGACATGGAATTCTATACCGAGCACTTTTGCGAAACGATGCTCGTGTTGCAAAGGTGTAGTTCTATTGGGTAGGACAGGGATCAGGACTTCGGGGGGGGGGGTTGTTAGCGGGCATGTTTATCGTGTGTAGAGTGGTCTATTCATGACGGAATGCTGTGATGTTGAGGGAAATATGAAGAGGCTACTCTGTAGACAGAATAAAGTAAATAAGCTTAAGGAATTTTGTACTTGGATTCTTCTCGGCTTTATTGCTGTTTACCTCTGACCTATTGTTCATGCAACACTGTTTCGAAACGTCGATCCTAGCCGTTGCAATATTAAAAGCCGTTGCAATATTAAAAGCCGTTTTTATAGGAAACAAGGTTTATTTTCAGGGGAACATCGTCTGCTATCATAGGTTCTTCACCTAAGATTATAAATCATGATCAGTCTAATCCGCCTTCGGAACTTCTCTTCAGGCCCATTGAAAGAGTATCCAGTGAACGCTGAGCTGCTGTAGCCAGGGGACCAGATCGATGAGTCTGTTGTGCCAATAAAGCCAATCCTCTGCTCTAGCTCCTTCATCAGCTCGAAATAGTCCTGCACTCACATCAACTACACGTGGATCAGTAGCATCTCGCCAAAACACAGTTGCGCCGCATCCACCACAAAAGTGACGAACTGCACCTTGCGATGATTGATATGCCTTGAGGGTATCTGCCGGCAACCTATCAAAGTCCAACGGAACCTCTAATCCCGAGCCATCTGTAGAAAGGATCGATATGTTCGCTCGGGGGATAAAGGCCCAAGTCTGTATTTCGAACCCAGATGCCAACCGACAAGATTCACAAGCGCAGGTTCCAGCCAAATATTTGTCTCCTTTGATCCACCACTTTTCATCTGGTGGGTTTGACGTGATGGACTCATCAGTAGAACAGTAAGGATACATAAGGTCAGGATAACTGCGATGCGGCAAATGGCTGGCCTCGTTTGGACGTGTGATGCGAAGATGGATATCCTCGCATACACAGAGCGCATCGAGGTGTTTCGGTTTCGGTGTGAATGACCCCGAATACGCGCGATTCGAAGCATTCTGCTGTGCCTCAAGAGGAAGCCATATTGACGCACCTCCATCCATGGCATCTTGCACTTTCTGATGTACCGCATAACTCACTCTCGCAGTTGAATCATCACTTCTTGTGATAACACCTGTAGCCACTCCCCATTTCAACTCGCCGTCTTGATCTTTGTGTGATTGATGTACATGGCAGCCACATGTCGAGCAGAAATACCGGCACACACCATCATTCCCCTCAAAGACCCTCAATCCGTCAAAAGATCTCGGTTTTTCGGTCGGAAGATAGGACGTGAAAGGCAAGCCAGTTGAACAACGACAAATATTGCAGTGACAGAGAGAAAGACCAGAAACCATCTCGGTCTCCGAAGTCTCTCTCACAAACCGAGAAATACTCCTGCAGAGACACGTTATCCAATGCATCGTTACAAGAGTCTAACGTCTTAGTCGATAAAAAGAAGAGCACATGATAGTGCTTATGGGCTTAAACATGTGTCAAAGTGTGTTGATGACGACACCGGAGAACCCCAGATTCTGCAGACGCTGAATAATGTGAATTATCTACGCCGATATAGGAGCTTCCCACAGTCCGAATAAGGAAACAAACCCAAAAACACTTGAATCTCCTCGTTTCTATATGTAATAAGTTGTTTGTGAAGAGCCCTTTCTCGGACTCGTACATATATCGATCAAGCTCCATTGAGATGCGAACATCCGCTCGGGGCTCCGCACCAGCATTTGATTCGGCATGGTAGGTAAGGATATGAATGAGATCGGATAGAGGAAGAACCATCATTGGACTAGATGTATGTATAAGTCTCGACAACTTCTCGAAATGCCAAGTCTGTCTCTTTGTCATCATCCTTTTCATTGGCCTCACGAGTATTTAATTGGCTTGAACATCATGGCTAGCACCAAAGACTTGCAAATCGCCATCATGGGCGCCGGCATGGGCGGGCTAGGAGCTGCCCTAGCTCTAGCCAAACGAGGTTTCAAACATGTTGATGTTTATGAGACTGCCAGCAGCCTTGGCTTTGTAGGGGCTGGTATTCAGATGCCTCCCAGCATGGGGAGAATTCTTGACAGGTTGGTATGCTGGGATGATATTGAGAGAGAAGCTACTTGTGTAGCTGGGAGCAGTATTCGACGTAAGTCAGCATATCCCAAGACTCGGAGCATACACTGACATTCCAACGAGGGAGCAGCTAACGTTGAACTTGCTCATGTTGATATGCCCGATATCAAGGGAACATACGGATTCTCGCACCTCTGTGGCCATCGAGCTTCCTTAGCTGGCCATCTATACGAGGCTTGCAAGAAAGAGAGCGCCATCACCTTTCACTTTGCGACAAGTTTGATCGAAGTTGAGAGCTTTGCTCCCAAAGTGATCTTCAAGCTCCAGCCCAGCCCAGAGAAGAGGATGCATTCACTCGTGAAGCTGATATCCTCCTCGGCGCCGGTGGCATCAAGAGTGTAACTCGATCTCAGCTCCTCCAACAAGTCAACGCCACGCCTGAAGAGGCCGAGACCGGTCAAGCTGCCTACCGTATCATGCTCAAGCGAGAAGATATGGCGCATGATCCTGAATTACTAGCTCTCATTGATAGTGACGAGGTTGCAAGATGGGTGGGAGAGAAACGGCACATTATCGCCTGCTCAATCGCAAACAAGTCCATATACAACCTTTCTACTGTCCAGCCAGATGACAACTTTGCATCCGCTCCTTCGATCACATACACAACCAAAGGATCCAAGAAAGTTATGTTGGAAGTCTTGGAGACATTCTGTCCTCTTGTACACAAGATGCTCTACCTGGTTCCTGAAGGAGAAGTCTGCGAGTGGCGACTAAGGATGTATAAGCCATTACCTACATGGACTCAAGGATCAGTGGTATTACTAGGAGACGCTTGTCGTCCAACGCTTCCACATCTTAGCCAAGGAGCTGCCATGGCCATTGAGGACGGCTCAACAATCGCCGAGGTTCTATCCCTTGCCCCTGATACTCGGCCCGAGACTATCGCCAAGTGCTTGAAGGTGTATGAGCAATCTCGCAAGGAATGGACTTCGAATCTCGTTGAAGTGACATATCTGTCTGGTCGAACATTGCAACTGGGCGAAGGAAAAGCAAAAGAGGAGAGAGAGAGGACGTTCAAGGAGCACAAGACCAGTGGCTCAGTTCCTGATGAGTGGACGTCTCCGGATGTACAAAAGATGATTTACACAAATGATTGTGTCGCAAAGGTTAGGTCCGAGTTTGAGACAGCCTTTGCCGCAGCATAGTATCATATCAGTTTTGGCTTGACGTTCACACACTTGGGGACAAATATGCGCATTGAGACTGAATATTATGAAATTACAAGTCGTACTTTATCGAGAAAACAAAGAAACACATAACATAGAAGCGAGCTCTGTAGTCGAATGATCCCCCAACGCCGTGAAACAGGAAACCCTTTCCATTTGCTGATGCGCCACGCCGCGCTTCCGATCCCTCCATTTGTCTGCATGTCCGCTATCGGCGCGTGGTATCGAGTCGCAGTGAAATCGGCATTTAGAAAAGGCAGTCCAAACAGCAGCAGCACGCCAGACCAGCGAGAAGACCAGTCATGATACCACCACCAGCACCGCCGCCTCCTCTCTGATCATCTTGGGGATAGTAGCCCTGAGGGGGAGGCTGTCCGTAGGGGCCTTGCTGAGGAGGATAGGGACCCTGGCCGGCGGGAAAGGGACCTTGTTGCTGGTTGTAGTAGCCCATCTGAGGAGGACCTTGTTGGTAGTAGCCTTGCTGCTGGCCGCCCTGGGGAAATTGACCTTGTTGCTGGCCGTATGGGTCTTGCTGGTAGCCGCCATATGTAGGCTGAGGGGCACCTGGGGGAGGGCCGTAGGCGGGAGGTTCGTCTTGCTTGAAAGCCATGGTGTGATTTCGTTTGCGACAGAAAAAGGAGGTAGTTGTAAATTTGGGGGGGTATCGCGCGCAAAGTTATCGAGATATAAGTGCGAATGAAGCGATCGCCAAGAGAGGAGACGAAGGAAGTGAAGATGGAGAGTGAAGGAGTGAAAGAGTGAAAGAGTGAAAGAGAGCGAGCGGATGTGAATGGTACAAATGGAAAAAGAAATAGCCTCGGATAGTGAGGAGAAGTGCCCAGAGCCAAAAGCTCGCAGTAGATTGTTTTTGGCGTTGGTGCCAAAGTCAGTCTCAAGCTCCCTCCCTCCTCTTCTCTCTCAGGCTGCCCCGGCCCCGTATCGTATCCTCTCACATGGCCTCAGCGCGCTTCCGAGCGCCACAGAGACCGCGTCGCTCCATTACGTGGACCCGGATTGGACTCTCTTTCAGCTGCGCCACGCTTGGCTCAATAGATTCGAGCATCTGTCCCTTGGCGGTTTTGACAAGTTTATCTCATCTCCCAACAAGGAGACCCTTTCAAGGATATGTACCGAGTCACAGATTTGTATCAGCTTTTCTAGCACATGTCGAATAATGGCCAAATCATTTTATACGAGTGAGTATTTGCTTCAGATGCGGCTCTGAAACAAACCCCGAATTCAAACATGTTGCACGAGTTCAGCTGCGCCACACTTCCCTCTTCCGTGTTCGAATCCTCTCATGCCGCTTTTCCGTTTAACCAGTGGTAATCTCGGTGATGATTCCATTCAAATTCCGTCGGTGGCATGATCCCACGTAACGAAACTATCAAGCTTCAGGCTAAGAATCCTCAAAGAAACGTCACCAAATTACACTGACCCTGTGGCTAGTGCACATCATGTGATCCGACCATCCATCGCCTCGAGCACCTGTGGCTTGACGTCTGCCCCCACCTTTGCTCAAACCGCCGCACCACGAAAAAGTGAATAAATTCAACTATCACTAAAACCCCACGAGAGAGAGAGATCACGAAGTGACGCCCGTACGAGCCACGACGACGCATCCCTACGGCACCGCGAGACCTACACAGAACCTTTGAAAAAATCGCACGGATACGCTCGACGCGAAATGGCTGCCGCCGTAGCGAACCAGCCCAAGTCAGTTGCTCTGCTCTCCTTGACTGGGGTCTTGTAATCGATATTCCTTTTGACTAACCCCACCATTCAAAAACAGGCACGACTGGGCCGACGACGACGATATCGAGGAGACCTCCACCGATCTCCCCGAGCCTCAGACCATCTCCAACAAGGATGGAACAAAGACCATCATCACATTCCGTTACGATGACGACGGCCGAAAGGTCAAGACCACCCGCCGAATTCGCTTCACCACCCACAAAGAGACCGTGAACCCCCGCGTCGCCGACCGAAAAACCTGGCCCAAGTTCGGCCTCAGCGCAAAGGATCCCCCAGGCCCTGCCCCCGACACCACCTCCGTCGGCGAGAACATCATCTTCCGACCAAGCGTCAACTGGCGAAAGGCCGAGAAGGATGAGTCCGCCGACGCCAACGCCCAGTCCATGAAGGACAAGCTCAAGGACAAGCAGGTCAAGTGCCGTATCTGCAACGGTCAGCATTTCACTGCCAGATGTCCCTACAAGGATACCATGGCACCTATTGGAGAGACTCCCGCCGGGGATGTTGCTGCTGGTATGGGAGACGAGCCCGCGGCTGCTGGCGCGGGCGCTGCTGGTAACAAGAAGGGTTCATATATTCCTCCCGCTCTGCGTGGAACCGGATCAGCTGGCGAGAGAATGGGGTCCAAGTTCGGCGAGAGGGACGACTTTGCTACACTGCGTGTCACCAACGTAAGTGTCGTCACGCCGCCCATTCACATACACATACTAATAACATATATAGGTCTCTGAGATGGCAGAGGAGCAAGAGCTGCGCGACATGTTCGAGCGCTTCGGCCGCGTCACCCGAGTATTCCTTGCCAAGGACCGGGAAACCGGTATGGCCAAGGGCTTTGCGTTCATCAGCTTCGCGGACCGGGGCGATGCCGTCAAGGCCTGTGCGAAGATGGACGGATTTGGTTTCAAGCATCTCATTCTGCGGGTGGAGTTTGCCAAGAAGGCTCAGTAAGGCGGCTGCCGATCATGTTTCGATCTTGTCATGGGCTAGTTGCCACGCAGGGTAATTGCATCGATCGGCTGCGGGCATTTTTTCAAAAAGATATTTGCTTTTTTTTCTCAACCTCATGAATTTCTTGACCCTTGGGATATGGGGTCTGGAGTGGGACAAGAGTGAACTTTGGTCTTTTTGTGATATGAGGTATGATTTGAAGATAGGGGGAGACAGCATAAATCAAGATCTGTTGAAATGAGTTGTTTCCGAGACTGGGCAGCATACGCTAAAACGGTACCTTGATAGGGGTTGAGAGGATGCAGTGGCGAGCCATCTTTGTGTTCTTTTCTCTTACAAAACAGGCGTCGTTCCTGTGCATATCAGGATCGTCTTTGAATAGATGATTGTAGGTGGGCTAGAAACTCACAGAGGAGTACGTATGAGAATACATCAAATTCTTACCACGCAGCATGATGATCATAGCAAATGCTCGTTCTCTGGCGGAACGGCTTGACCATGCGCGGGGCTCTCATGCATTGCAGTGGAGAGTGTAGCTTCATGGTGTTGCCCAGCTCCGGTGATAGCAAAGTCAACCGAGATCTCGTGCCTTCGGATGGCATCCGATCGCGAAGTCTATACTTAATCGCCAAACTCGGGATGACAAAGTAAATGGTTTGTGATAGAGAATTCGAGGTTAAATACTGCTAAAAAGAAAAGGGGTCCTATGATGGTATCTTGTGGTGGAAAGCAAGCAATTGATCTCCTTTCATCTCTCAGGTATTCATCCTTGTGATCCTTCAGAAAGGAATAACTGCGTAATCTCGCGACATCTAGATATATATTCATCTGTTCAGTGGTCTAGAATTTAATATAGTCGCCTCTTGATTTGGCACCTCCATTGTGAGGTCTCGTTTAGTGACAGTAGGCCATGAAGAGACAAAACATCGGTCAATGTCAGAGATAGGGTGTTTTCAGATAGTCTACGGCATCTTCAAGTATTCTGTCTTAGTAATACCGCTGAACAGTGCTCAAGGCCTGGATGAAGCTCTCTATCCTCGGCTGGGAGATGAGGAAGCCTTAAGACTGGTGGAATGATCATTATTCTGAGCTCGTAATTTTCAAGATGAAAGAAGGTCCATTCAATAGAGGATTAGGCTGTGTATTCTACCACGGAAACGAATAGAGAATCGAAGATAAATAAATGTCCTTATCCAGTATTAAACGGTTCTCAACCCGAGGTCTCTAAGACACGAGGTTAGCTCAGTCGCAAACAAGCAAGGGTCAGACGATGCGGGATATAACTCGTGCATTTACATGCCAACGGGGCTCTTTCGGGTTTCCCTTATAGGAATTTAGAAAAGGCCACGATCATTATGACAATTGGTCTCTTTTCATCTCACCAGATTTGACTAGCTTGTAATGCGACCCTGAATATTTGTGACTAGGGCGGATATTCCATGCTTGTTTGACAGATATTTCCGATTCAGAATGGAGGTCTTGTGATCAGTCTAGAAAGGCCGAAGCATACTGTTATTTGCATATTCTAAGAGTTATAATGAATGGACAAGTTATTACTGCAGATAAATCCTGTAAAGATGGCGTCCTTACTAAGAGTGTTGAAGTGCTACATCGTCAGCGTCTCTATGTTGCTGAAGGCAGAGCAGGATATTGAGTAAACCTGTATAGACATTTTTCAAAATTGCATATCAGCCTCGAAAGCTATCCAAGCATCTCTAAAGTCTAGCATAATTCAAACATTTATTGCCTCCCAGGTGGCAAGGCTTCATTGAGTCAATATCATGAAGCTGGCTGCCTCAGTTGCAGCCTGAACCTAGAAGAGTAAAGGTTAATATAGTCAGAACATCCCAAACACTTTGCCTTCGGGCGTGAAAATTCAACCCCAGGACAATACTTTTTTGCTCTGAACTTTATCACATAAGAGTTGATAGTTTCAACTCCGCCGTTCTCGTCATTTGGATATACTCTGGCTCGTGGAGACTTGAGGAGAAACCATCGCTTCTCAGACAGCTTTCTGCGAGGAAACATGCTCGTATGCTGTATTTCTCCTTGTTCTTGTATCCTAGTCTCGCTGTCTCGCCATGCTTCTCGAGTCTCCTTTGCTTGGGTGTTTTTGTCCATGGAAAAGCACCTAAATAAACTACCGCTTGTCTAGGATGTTTTGTCGTTTCTTCCATTACTTGAAGCAGATTTTGCATGTGATTGTTCCCCACGCTTACACTAAAAGACCGGGGTTTATTGACTATCCGAGTAAAAGAAATGAGGGTTCTACGGAGAAAAGCCACGCATCAGATCGTCGTCCACTTTCAGACTGAGAGCTCAGAAGAGGTAGAGCAACTCGCTTCCGATGCCCCCACCCCGTTGCGGGATTTCTCGCCGTGGTACCTATCGGGAGGCGTCCTCCATCACGGAGCGGCGTCGGAGCCGGAGTCCGGTTAGAGTCCATAAGGGAGCGGGCATGGCAAACGGGTAGAATCGGTGGAAAGAGTCTTGATCCTAGAGTTCACAAAACTGCTTGGAATAGACAGAAATGATTGATTGGCTCTAGTAGTAAAATTATAGACAAGTGCTGACTTCAACAACACTCTTCGTTGCCGTGGTTCCCTAGATGCTGCCCGCAACCAAAGAAATAAAGCACGCGACTCAACGAGTGGGTGAAGATGATGGAAGCTCAGAGTCTCCGCTGTGTTGTCACTTTCGGCCATCCTACCGTAGCCCCGCGCACATGATACATCTCACTTGTTGATGGAAGTGGCCCGGTAATCACAGTGGGTTTAGCGCTCTTATCGCGGCGCAAATGCGAAATGGGCGCCCCCATTCATCAAGCCTCGATGCACTGTAGAGGGGCAAGTCCGTGATAGGCCCTGTTAATTGCAAATGCTCGTTTGAACGAGACGGAAGGCGCTGCTGGCCTGGTTTCACGAACTGGACATTTCCCAACAACTTCTCGTCAAATTCGTCAGTCTTTCTCTTTCTCACCTACACACAAGTTACTGTTCCTTCAAACAGGCTCAAACAGCATCTTCTCATACGCCGCTCTCAAACCTCACCCCATTCAGTAGCGTCATGCATGTTGCTCTCATTCTCCAACGCTCACTGGAAATCAACACTCAATCCCCTGATAAATCGCTCCCATCTTTGACTTATGGAGCCGCAGCTCCAGACCCAGACCCAGACCCAGAGCTCAACCAGGAACTAGCATCTTAAGCCAGGGCTTAAATTACCCGGTCCAGCGATTGATAGCTTTGGAACAGGTGACCCCGTCCCTAACGTCTCAGCCAGCGGAGCCCTGACGTCGTTTCAAACTCCCGCCGCAACACTCCCAACAGCCCACCATTAACTTCTTCCATTCCGATCTCTCTCATCTTTCTTTCAACTTCAAGCTTCACTCTTTTCCTCCTTCTGGCATTCAACTTGCCAGTTCATCGCCGTCTTTCTGGGACATCCCTTGTCGCCATCGTATCACCCTCTTAATGCTGAATCGCCGTCAGTCATGAGTACTGCCGCCGATCTGCCAGCCGCCGGTCCTGGGCTTCGGCAGCGGCAATCTGGGGTTGATCCTCCTGCCCAGCAAGACAAGCCTCAAGCAGAACCAGGGCATAGTCGCCAGTCATCTGATGCGCCTTTCCAATCTGACAAGTCTAGTAAGACGTATGGTCGAACCCCAGACGGCACAGGTATGTACAATCCGTTAAGGTTGTTGCGGTGGTGTGTTGCGTCGGTGCGTCTTTGGCTGACTGTCACATGTAGTCTTTATTGTACCCACAACCCATGATATGGTTTCTCAGCTTTTGGATCCTCGACAACCAAAGAACCTTTCTGATGCAATTGTCTTGACAATTCTGGGTCTTCACATCTTGGCTGCTTATTTCTTGCCGTCTAGCTCGAAACGTATTGTTTTCGCTGCTGCCTTCCTGTTCTGGCGAGCTTGTTACAACATCGGCATTGGTGTACTCCTCCAGATCCAGTCAAACCACCGACGTCTTGTCACTTGGGCTCGGCGCTGGAAGCTCTTCGAGAATCCTTCAACAGGCAAAACCCCGCGACCATGGCTCTACAAGCTACTAAAGAACGAGCTCGAGACAAAGATCCCCGAGGACTATGAATTCGAAAAGGCCCCCATTGAGTACAATACTTGGTTGGTCTTCCGAAGGGTTGTTGATTTGATCCTCATGTGTGATTTCGTGTCGTACTGCCTGTTCGCCATCGTCTGTGGCCACACTCCTGGAGGGGAGAATCCTCTGATTGGTTTCTCCCGCTGGGCTGTTGGCATCGCCCTAATCGGCTTCAATCTCTGGGTGAAACTCGACGCTCACCGTGTTGTGAAAGACTTTGCTTGGTATTGGGGAGACTTCTTCTACCTCATCGACCAAGACTTGACCTTTGACGGTGTCTTCGAGATGGCTCCTCACCCCATGTACTCGATCGGATATGCTGGTTACTATGGTATTTCCATGATGGCTGCTAGCTATGAGGTTCTCTTCATCTCGATCCTCGCTCACTTGGCCCAATTCGCATTCCTCGTGATTGTCGAGAACCCTCATATTGAGAAAACCTACAACCCACCTCCTCCTCGCAAGCGGACCGTCTCCGGGGGTCAAAGTGATGCCGTACCCGCTGATATGAAATCGCTTGAAGGTGCATTCGACCAGCAGACCCTTACGCCCACCCAGAAAGACGAGCCAGCCCCCGTCCACAATCTTGTTGGTTTAGGCAATCTTGACTTGTTCCGCGTCCCTGATTTCGCCGTCATTCTTATGCCGTTCTATGTAGCCGTCCTCACTCTTGTGACACCTTCAACTGCCGTATGGCAGGCGGCTTTCGTGTTCCACGCTCTAGCCTGGCGTGTCTGGTATCATCTCGGCCTAGGTCTTATTCTCGACAAACAGTCTAAGAACAAGATGTGGACACGTCACTTCCTTAAATTCGGCGAGAGTGCTGGTGAAGCCTGGCGCCAATGGAAGGGCCTCCACCACATCAGCATGATCATGTGTAACACTGCATTTGTCGCCGCTTGCTGGAAGATGTACTCGCCTCCTGAAGACTGGGCCTATGGTCTGGTCCTGCTCAAGCATGTTCTAGGCGCTAGTCTGGTTGCCCTTCAGTTGTGGACCGCATTCAGTGTCTATGATTCTCTCGGCGAATTTGGCTGGTTCTGCGGCGATTTCTTCTTTGATCAACAGGCTAAATTGACTTACAAGTCTATTTACCGGTTCCTGAACAACCCTGACCGGTTCTTCGGAACGGCTGCAGTGTGGGGCGCCGCACTCATTACATGGAGTCGATCCATTTTCCTTATGGCACTGTTTACCCAAATCTTGACTGTCTACTACATCTCGTACATTGAGCGACCCCACATGCAAAAGATCTATGGTCGCAGTCTACGTCAAGAAGCAGGTCTCACCAAGTTCATCAAGAAATCATTGCCTCCTCCCGTCAAGGGATGGCAAGAAAGTGTCGACAAGGTGTTGGATGACACCAGTCAATTCGTCGAGGACTTTATCGATACCGCTCGTCCTAAATTCGCAGCCGGTGTTAAGACCATCGTGCGAGATACTTCGGCTCTCTTCAACATGGCTCCCGCACGACTCACTATTACCAGAATTGCTCCTGATCTAGAAGGTCATGATCCCAAGCCATACTCTCTTTCTATACAGGGCACTCCTGCTAACAATGCACCTATCGTTGAGAAGTACACTGGTAAGGAGAGTTTGACAGGCCGTTTCCCTAAGCCAGTTAAGACCATGACTTTTGAATATGGAGCACCTCTTCGAGTGAAGTGGAGAGCCCCTGTCAACCACAGTAAGAAAGATTGGATTGGTCTTTACATGGTTACCGACAATCGTTCAAGGGAAACAACTGAGGTATCTTCTTTGGGGCGATGGGCACCTACAAATGCTGGCTCCTATGATGCCTTGACTGCCGATGTTAGCATTGTTGTCGAAGAACACCCCGTGACCTCAACCGAGATCACAGAAACCGATGTGGTCGAAGGTGAAGTTGTGTTTGAAGGTGACAAGTTGTGGTGGACACAAGGTGTCTTCGAGTTTAGGTACCATCACAACGGACACCATCATGCCATGACGATTTCAGAACCCTTCGAGATCCGAATCAGCAAGTTTGACGAAGGGTATGTCGATCTTGGTGCCAAGGGCTTGTACGAGCAAGCTGTCGAGGCCGCACTTCTTCCAGTTGTCCAGAACTGTCTGGACCGTGACCCAGACATTGCACCCAACAAGCCTGAAGAGTCTTTCGGAGGCCACGTCGAGCGTGACACAAAGTATGCCAAGAGGATTGTCTACGCCATTCGAGAAATGTTTGGCATTGAGTTTGCGCCACCTGTTGTGGCCGCAGATGGGAGCGTTCGTAAACTTGCTTGGAGAATATGTAACGCTAAGGAAGTTCTGGTGTGCACAACATCACCTACGAGGTTGTACAAAGCTAACAGTCTACTAGGCTCCATACAGCATGTCTTTATCAAGAGGCACTACGACGCCTGCAATCCAAGACTTCCCCTCAGAAAAGGCCTAGTTGAGAAAATAAAATGTTGGAGATGTTAGTGACAGATGTTTTGGTGGAGATAGTGTAGGGTGAGGTGTTGGCTGGAGTGCTTTTGAGATACCAAATATGAAGTAGGAGGGTACTAAAAATAAAGGAATATTTATAACTCAGAAGACACTCGTATAAGAACAATGAAAGTGTTATTTCCGAACACATGAAAATATCAAGGCCTGAACGTTGGTCCTTCGTCCCAGCAAGCTTCGAGAAGCAAGAATACTTCAGACCTTAATAAGACGATACCTAGATAAATCCGTCAAAGAGTCCCCTACCTAAGCTTATGATAATTGGCCTAGGTAATTTCATCCCTTAGGATCAAGGTCCCAAATGCCAGTCTATTACCTCACCCAGGCATGATATGATTCCCAAAGACGATCACCCAATCGATGAGAATATTAAGAACATGCAGCCAACTGAAACTGTTGCTGAAACAAATCGCTCCCCGCGGAACGACGCTGGGAGCTGAACTCTAAACCCATGCTTTAAGCGGCACCACTAGATCCATCTGGTGATACTTGCATGCAATACGAAGTCATCACAGTATCACCCCGATCTGCACGGCTTCTCTAGTGTTTTCCTTCAGAGCCCAAGGCTCAATCTCACTTCTGCACTTTCACCTCCATTTTGTTTTCGTCGCAGAATTGCTATCTTTTGCCCGAGTCTCTTCATTCTTTGATCGGCATTGTTGTTGCACCTGTGCCCTCACCCTGGTTGATAGCTTGCGGCTAGTGCGGTGAAGCTGCGTCAGCTCTAATCTCGCCATAATCCTCAACTTACCATAACATTATCCATCAACTGGAGACGATGAAGTTCCTCAGCCGTCAGAAACTCTCGAGGAACCCCTTTCGGGATAATAGCATAACACTTCTCATCTCAACACTCCTTCTCGCCGCGCCCATCACTATCTTTTTACTTCATTGCGTATATCAGACTTACTACCGCAGAGGCGCCCACTGGAGTCACAACCATGACATTCTTGAATTCAACACTCACCACGAGCCAGATGTGTTGTTATATGTTGCGTCCTACAGTGGACTTGTCGCGACGTTGAATCTCTCCCTTGCTGAGTATCGGGATACGCCTGTGAAACTTGAAACATTGTCCACAACAGATGGGTGTGCTGGAAGCCCTTCATGGCTTACACTCGACTGGTATAACGGGGTGCTCTATTGCACCGATGAAGGACTAAAGGACGGGAAGCATGGGTCTTTGGCATCCTTTGCAACGCATGCGAACGGCACCTTGACGCCTCTGGCGAAGACTTCTACAGTCTTTGCTCCTGTGAGTGCGGTCATGTATGGCGAGTGGGATTACGGGCTGGCAGTAGCCCATTAGTATGTATTCCCATTCGAGCGTCAAGGTTCAGCACCAAACGGCTAACGCTTTCAAGTGGCGGTTCGGCATTTACAACTTGGGACATTCAAGATCCAGCAAATCTCACGTCGCTCAATGCCCAACAGTTCAGCCTTCCTGAGCCTGGTCCGGACCCCTCAAGACAAGAAGCATCCCATCCCCATGCTGCAGTCGTTGATCCGAGCAAACGATTCATTCTAGTTCCTGATCTGGGAGCAGATATGATTCACATATACGGCGTTGGTTTTGGAAATCTAAGCCTGTCCAAGCTTGATCCATTGGTCATTGCTCCGGGCAGTGGGCCCCGACATATTGCCTTTGTAGTCAAGGAGACAAAGACATTCATGTACCTTGTCACCGAGCTGACCAATACCATTATCGGCTACGAAGTCGTGTATGGTGGCGAGTTCATCAGGTTCAAGGAAATATGGAGCAGTGGCATCCATGGAGAAGGCAAAGACGTGTCGCAAGGCGCTGCAGCTGCCGAGATTGTAGTATCAGTAAGTGTGTTCACAACCCTTGAACTGCGTTTATTCTGACTTTTGAACAAAGCCGGACAGAGAGTTCCTGATCGTCTCGTCTCGTAATGAAAGCACTCTTCAAGTTCCAGACTTTGACACCCGTAACGGCGCTATACCATCTGATCCTTTAGTCAGTTTCAAAATTGACTCAGAGACTGGGCATCTCACTCTCCAACAAGATGTTCCATGTGGAGGCAGATTTCCTCGCCACTTCTCTATCAACAAGGCGGGAACGTTGGTAGCAGTGGCTCTTCAAAGTGATAGCCGTGTCGTCATCATTGAGAGGGATGCCAAAACTGGAATGCTGGGTGTTTTCATCGCCTATGCAGAGCTGGAAGGCGAAGTTACAGCCGTGATCTTCTACGAGGGACCATAAGCTTGGCTCTTTGAAGAATGATGCCTCAAAGCTTCTTTTGTTTTGTCCGGCCTTATAATGTGCATCCGTCTCTCGATGCATCTCGTTCGAGCAACTGACGTTACTGAGAACGAGACCTTATGACGTATGTCTGGCCATCCGTCCAAATACCTAAAACTTATGGATATCGCTTTGAATTCGCAGGACTTGCTCATATGTAGACAACACCAGCCTTGAACACCGTGTGTTGTAGTTTCGGGTTGACGGTTGCCGGATGCGAAGAAGCTGTGGGTTGCAGAACCAGGGACACATTATGGATGCCCATTGTTCACTCGATTGGTGTTGGGCTGCCACAACTGCTCGATCGTGTTGTTGTGACGCAGGGGATGATGTGAAGCACACTACATTAGCGTGTAGGTTGTTGTGTCTTTCATGCAGCGACCTCGGAGAACATCAGAGACTGTCAGTCCATCCGGCCTCGACTACGAGACTGTTTGTCACTCTCCCGCGGGTGCAATCCTTGCCGGAGTAGTATCGGGCATTGAATCTCCCGTATGCCCAAAATGGGAATCGAGGGGACTGTGGATTTGGAGATCAGGTCGCAGCCTGGTAGCAAGGCTCAAAGTGATGACCAGAGTGCTGAAGACCCTGAAGATGTTGTCGATGTGGTAAGCGGCACGAGTCCTTGGCAACTCGATCCCCAAATGAGTGAGCAGCTTACTATAAAGCTTACTGTGTAGGCCTGATGCACGTGTAGTATTATCAGTATGATCTATTTGAGTTCTGACGAGAAACGTGTCTTTCAACTTGAGGACATCGTCTACCCGAGAGTCTGGATATATTCAAGCCTTGACCCGAACCGATGGGTTTCTGTCTGTGCCGTGCCGTCGTCTGGAGTCTCTGGACATGGTAGATTAAGGCGAGCGTTAATTAGCCGGAAGATCCATCAAACAACCTTGCCAGCCGTTTTCCGTGAGCGGACAAAACGTGCCACTCCTTTTAAGCTTCCCCGCAGGTTGACAAGCGTCTCGAGACGGGCACCCCAGACCGGAGCAGGCTAAAACTTGGTCACGGGCTGAGATTTGTGTTGGACTGGGCTGCGAGGCTCCAACGGAAGAGCACTCCTATTCGGGCCGTTACATGGAACGGGCGCATGAGCGCTTGTCATGATGGGTGAGGTCGAGCGACGGTGCGTCTGGGCAAGGCAATGGTCTAGTGCAAGTAAGTCAGTGTAAGCATCCTAAGCTGAGACCAGATTTCGATTTCATAGCCACGTTTATTGGAAACAAAGGTGTGTGCGTCATCTTAATATATCGGAAGAGCCGGAGATCGGTATTTGAAATATCATTCTATATCAAAATCGCCAAGTGAGGAAGTGGAATTCCAAGTCAGCATCAAGTCCGTCTGGGGTTGAGAGATTTGCAGACTCCATGGTCATGAGCGAGAGGTCCGGATGCCATTCGAGACAGTCAATCACTTGCTATTGAAGGTCTTTTCCTCTCGTGGCGATTCTGACCCCGTTGGGGTCTAGAACCGTTAATGACCTTGACGGACGATACGGTTGTTTATCAAATCGGTAGAGATGCATTATTCGGGACTCATTATGCCACCATTTGGAGGAGACGTATCTATATGATGGGGTACTCGGCAATAAGAGGATCGTATCATGTCAAATAGTAGCAGCAAAGAGAGAATTGCAATGTGATCACATCGTTGAACTCAAGGATAAGGCATGATATTGTTGTGTTTTAGTTCCAGGTGCATTTCAAGCAATGAAGTGGAAGAACTGGGATGTTTATTAGCTTCTCCCATGTGTTCCTTCCATTATTACTCTTGATATTGCTGCAAGGGCAGTACGGCAGGCGCAACATGGGACGACATTTCCGCTCTTTCCCCAAAGCTTCAAGCACAGTACGGGCCTGAAATCCACATACGAAGCAACAACAGCATTGAACCTACATCTCCATCATGGAACACTTACCAGCTTTTAACAACAAAAATTGTGTCAACAACTCCAATCTCATGCAAGAAATTGAAGCTCATCCTCCAGAAATCGCTTCTCCACACGCAAACGGTCGTGCTGCAAGGATTCCCACCAAACCCCCCCTCTAGAGCCGCCCACCTCCATCTCAACCTTATCCCTGTCATGGTGGGTTCAACGAGAACAACTGGCTTGAGCCATCTAATCCTCTGGGGAACACATGGAGTTGATGCTTGCGGACGCTTCAGGAAGGCCAGGACAGCGTGACGGGCAGCTCTATTCCCACAGTGCACTACAGAGCATAGTAGCTACTATGGGCTTCTTCATACACTCTTGCTGACGCCCTGAGACCCCAGATTTGGAAGCGAATCGCCTTCGTACCAAGAAACAAAACGTACGCCACCACCACTTTAAGCAAAACTGCCCGCTTAATATCAAATTCTCAGGTACCTTGACCGAGTACATACACGTTGACCGGGCCTATCCATTGTTGGATACTCTCTTCGGCCGACTCTGTTGGGCCAATAAATGACCCATCCCATCTCTCCGGAAGTCCCCCAGGTTGACTCTCTACCTTTCTTACCTAGTCTCTCCCGCCCGTTTCTCCACCACCCCCTTCCGAGTTCCACCGCCCGCCGACCCAGGGTCCGGGGTTAAGTCCAAGTGCAGCTACTGAACAACAACGGGGGCTCGGAGACCCTTGTCCTGGCCTGGCTCTTCCCCCATACATAACCATTTACTCCTCCATCTCGGTTGCAGTAGAGGACGCCTCTTTCAACGTTCAGTGTCTCGAGAACATATCGGTGTTCTTATTGTGAGACTGACGTTGTTCAATTGTCTGTTGGAGCGCCCAAACCGCGAATCATTTCCGAAGGAAACCAGTCGTTCTTCACTAGCTCAAGTTCAATAGAGCTCTGAAACGTGAGCTTTCGTCGCATCGTCTGATGCTCATGTCACCATTCCCGACCATCGGCATTGCTACACAATGATGTTTTACTGAAAGGGCATTTCGAGTTGTGCGCATCATTGCTTTGTTCGTGCTGCTACACCAACTCAACTAGAACTTATCCTCGAGGCCATTCCTCGATCCCGTTTCATTTGACGCCAACCTATCGTCATGCCCGCATCATCGACAGGCGAATCCCTCCATTTAATCTCTCTCAGCGCAGCGCGACCTTTCACGGTACCTGCACGCGACAGCTTCTCTCTCGAACTTCCGATGTCTTCACTTAAAGCAATGTCGGCTGACGCCTCGCTCAAGTCCCCAGTCAGCTACAAAAACCAGCGGACGCCCAGTTTCAGTCGGGAAGGCATACTAAGCGCATCTCAAAAATCTCGGCATCCTTCGCAGTCATCTGACAACAGACCTGACAGCATGTCCAATGGCGCGCAAAAAGTCTCAGGCGATGAAGGCTCGAACCCACTCAAGAGGAGGAATACCGAAACGGGTGTCGATTACCCCCGCCGTAGGGCCACTATTGCTGTGCGTCACTACACCATTTTTATGATTTCCCCTTTTGTATACTGACTCCCACTAGTGCGAGGTTTGCCGCTCAAGGAAATCCCGTTGCGATGGCACAAAGCCAAAGTGCAAGCTCTGTACAGAGCTTGGT
>VYWZ01001132.1:0-33637 GCA_008711595.1 Fusarium xyrophilum | reverse complement strand
TCCCCATTCTATCTCCATGGACTCCTTGCTAGCCATGGCCCCAAATTTCCAACCCCACCGCATGGATTCAGTTGATATTGATCGCATCGGATTCCTTGCAGTTCCAGAAAAAGAAATCAGTCCTGCCAGCAACTTGCCGGGCTTCTTTCTCTCCTCTCCTCCTCCTGTCTTTCTTTCTGCCTGTCTTTTTCGAGACCTTCTGTCAACAGTACCTTGCAACTTTCCTACCTACCTATCCTTACACATAACCATTGACTCGGGTTTAGCTAGAGCTTCTTTGCTCCCTGCCTTAACTCCCGTGCAACCACTTTCACTACCCACCAGCAGGTACATTCCCGTCTGTTCCTTCACAGTGCACAGAAGCTGTTTTCTGGCGCTCAGCCCTTTTACCTACACCGACCGCCACTCGCCAATCTTTTTTGCGGCCCTGTCCTGAACTGAGAGCTCTCCCCGCTTGTTCCCACGCAGGTATCATCGCTAGCAGCAGCCCTGACGATTCGTCAGTTGTGCATCACTGGACGAGACAGCTTCGACTCCAGGGTTGAACCAAACCTAACTAAGACTTCTTCATCAAGGCAGCCAAAACGTTTGATCATCGCGGCATCGCCGAGCTGTATCGGACGCTATCAAGGATCTGTCCAGTGTTTCGTCTATCTTGACGTCCCTGCGGTGGTTTTGCCCTTTGTCCGAGCAACCTATCATCTGGCCGAGGTGCCAAGATAGACTCAGCGACAAATCTCGCCTTCCCTCCCCCCGCCTTCTAGAAGGTGGACGAGAGCCCTGAAAAGGCCCCTATGCGAGGCCGATCAGCAGCAACTATCCTAACCAGGGTGTCACCTAAAACCAACACTAACCTTAGTGACCGACATCCCTAAAACACTTGGCTTGGGGTTTGAGAGCTTGTGGTCTTGGCCAGTCTAACTAATTCGATCAACGGCCAAGAAGAACCTGGCGGGCCCAGCTGTAAATCGCCGTTCTTGTCTGGGCTATTACCACATCCCATTCTGTCGTTCGTTCTCCTGTCACCTTTCTCTTTTCCAAGCCCAGGCCGCTGCGCATTTCGCCTACCAACGCCGGGAAGCGCTTGAACATACAGAGTACTTGGGCTGAGTTGAGCTGCGCTGCGCGACAGCAACCACTGACTCGTTTTTGCGCCCTGAGAATGAGGTAAGCCTCTAAAGACTTCACTCTGTCGTGTCTGCACAGTCCATTCCGCGCCCATTGATCGCATTGTATCACATCACGTCGCAAGTTGCCTATCTCATGCACAGTATGGTACATACATCTCTCTTTCAAGACCGGCTCCGATCCCGACTCCGCTACCACTCTCTATCGCCTCCTCCCCCGTTGTCTCTCGGCTTGTGATCCACAGTCTCGCATCCGCGATACCGTCCCTATCTCCGGGTTCTCTTCCCTTTACAAAGCTTTACCTTCCCTTCCCTTCCCTCACCTCACCTCACCTCACTCTTTTCCTTTCCTTCGTTGTCGTCTCAAAGTTTAGCCGCTACACACTCCTTCACACCCCCAATCCGTCGGCCTTGTGCTCACCCTCCTACCTACTTTACTTTCCTTGCCTACATCTAACTTATGTACTCCATCTTTTAACCACCCCCGTTTCCTTCCGTCCTCGCTTGTTGTTCGCTTCTCCTTGCATCTTTCGTTTCTTCAAGAGATAGCAAGCACTGTCGACCCTGATCCCGGCTCACCTGTACATACTTGACCCTTCTTGTCGACTAATCATCATGGCTACAGCGCACATGGCTGTCAGGACTGAGACCTTCCCACATTCGAATCCAATCCCCCATAGCGAGTCAATGGGTGCTCGCATTATTCCTATACCAACTCCCACGATCAAGATGTCTCCTCCAAGCAACGGCGATCCCATGGAGATCACATCACCTGCGCCATCCTCTACTGGCAACAACAACTCCGATTCCGATGCCAACGGCAAATCCAACGATCGACCCAAGAACTCTCCCGCTCCCGATTCCAACAATGTCGCAAACAATAATGCCAATAATTCCAATAGCATGCCTGCGCCCCCGCCGGCTGCTGCTGCTGTACACCAGCCCAAAATCGTACAGACAGCCTTCATCCACAAGCTCTATAAGTGAGACCGCGCCGCCAAGCTTTTCACGATAGCTTGCTAACGTAGTGACAGCATGCTGGAAGATCCCAATATCCAACACTTGATTTCATGGTCTGCGAGCGCTGAAAGCTTCGTCATGTCGCCCTCGGCCGACTTCTCAAAAGTTCTCTCGTGCGTCCAACATATTCATCAGCTGGCTTCTTTGCACTCGACTAATGCCTCCTAGTCAATATTTCAAACATACCAATATCTCATCATTCGTGAGACAGCTCAACATGTACGGTTTTCACAAGGGTAAGTAATAGAGTATACACGAATTGCGAGTAAGCGCATTGGCTGACTTGCACAAAGAACGCGATGTTTTTCACACTGGAAATCCTGATACAACGCTCTGGGAATTTAAGCATGGCAACGGGAACTTCAAGCGTGGTGACCTAGTAGGTCTACGTGAGATCAAGCGCCGAGCCAGCCGACATGCTTTGGTGCACCGCGAGAGCAACTATACCAAACCTGCAGCATCCCAGCCAGGCACTCCAACCGAGCCTGTGCCTATCCCACCAGACAGCGCCGATGCTCGAATGCTTAATATTGAGCATACGCTCTTCGACTTGAGTAATCGCCTGCAGAGGAGCGAAGAGGCAGCTCATTATATGCATGTCAAGAGTCAAGCCGCGATGGACACGGTGAATCGACTTCTTCACTTCAATCAGGAGCTTTCAAGACATATGCTGTCTCTTGTTCCGGCCGAGAGCCCCCTCTCTCGTGAAGGTGTGTATTCCTATATGAGAACGCGAACGATAGCTAACGTTGACTTTAGTCATTATTTTACAAGGCGAGGTGCAAAGGCAGGCTGAAGTACTTCGGACACTCGACGAGCCACTCCAGGAGGCACCATATACCGGTCGGCAACAGTATTTTGCGAACGTCGAGAACGCCCCAGTATCTCCCAGACTGCTTGCCCAGGACGACCAGAGACGAGGTCCTGCTTTAGGCGTCCCTCCCGCACGCGGTCAGAACTTTTATAAGCCACCAGTTCCTTCCAACCTATCTAGCAGCACTCGCAGGCCATATGGCTCCATTAGCGGAAGCAGTACTACGCAGTCGTCCCCATTACGCACAGGACCGCCTCTGCCGCCTCCTGCCCCTCATCCTCTATCCAATGTTGAGACTGTTCCCGGCCCCGGCAGTCTGGCCCGTCGTCACACTGCAGCCGATATTCGAGCCCATGGCTGGCAACCAGCACCCTCTCTCTTCAGCACTGGCGCACCCTCTGGAGCATGGCCCCCTTCGCCTAGCCGTGTAGCCCCTGAAGACCAACGGATCAGAGACTCATTTTCAACATACTCGTTGCAAGCTGCGTCCCAAACACGCCCTCACTCACGCCCAACAACGCCCCCACCTCCATTTGCGAATGGCGGTGGCGGTGGCGGTGGCTCTGACACATTTGGTGGCTGGTCATGGGGATCTGCTGGCCGTGAGAACAAAAACCTTGCAGTGAAAGATCATTCGGCCCCCCCTACTCGAAGGGGGAGCATGGCTCATATCCTCAATCCCAGTGACACTGCCGAGCGATCAGATGAGGATGAGGACCCCCGAGGCGATGACGACAGGAAGCGAAAGCGAATGCAGTAAATCACACATGTAACCCTGATTTTACTGTGGGACCTTGAAACCCAAACTATGGACAAACAACCTCAACACATCATATACGTACATACACATACACGGGCTCTGTACATGGATACTTACTTTCCCTTCATCGGCATCACGTTAGGCCATAAACATACTTGGATTTTGATGGCGAAGAGACCGCCTACTGGAGTATAGGAGGACATCGGATAGCTGGCTAGAACACGGTCACGGAGGCTTTCTTCATTACGAGCGCAAAGCATAGCAGGATACCATGGCGGGCATTTTGTTTAATCCCATGGGAATCATTCGTCCTCGTCGAAAGGAAGGGCGACAGATTTCGGCACACCTAAGAGATGGAAGTTGTATCTCGAGAAGAGTTGCATGGTTGGTGCATGTATATACCATTATAAGACAACACTATTCTAAGCAAGTTAAATGTGGTCTTGATGTCTCCCTTTTATGAGAAATGATGTTGTCAAGTTTTTATGCCTATATTGGATGGGTATGTTGCTATAAAACTGATATAAACGTTCTGCCTCTCACTCTGCTACCGCAGGTGCTGTCTTTTGCTTCTTCTTCTTGTTCTTGCTCTTCTTCTTCTTCCGTTTCTTTTCTGTCTGCCCATCGCCTAAACTAGGATCATCATGTGTTGCAGTGTCCTTCATATCTACATCCACCTCAGGCTCTCCTCCGATTTCGTTCTTCTCCTTATCCCCAATGGTAACAGGAGCAGTCGGAGTCTCAGACTCCGGCTCCGGTTCAACCTCCTTCTCCTTCCGAGGCCTCTTTCTTCTGCCTAGCGCACTTCGTCCAGCTTCGTCCTCACTCTCGCTCTCCTCAGCCTTCTTCTTGAGATTGCCCTTGGCATATCTGTTCAACCTGCCCCTTAGCATTCTCTCCTCTTTTGAGTTTGCAAACTTTTGAACATCTCTCTTCTCAGGAACATAGCCTAATCCTTCGTTTGGTCGTGCGCCGCGGGTAAAATCGTCATCGTTGTCGAGTGGCACAGTGCGTTGCTTGCGCGGTAGATCTCGAGTAAGGGGCATAGATTTTCCTATGGACGTCCTGGAGGCGAGGAGAAGTGACAGTGTGTTTGCGATTGCATCGCGGTTCGTTGCGACCGGGAAAGGTTGAGGGGGTTCAGGTGCCATTGTGCCTTTTGTTGCGATCAGTTGTGGCAATGATAGTGTGCGCAATCCGAAGAAAGCTGCGTTGAAAAGACTCCTAAAGTAACTAGGAATGTCGCGAGTGTTATTTTGTTATTGCTTCAGCTGACCAAGATTGGTGATGTTTGGGGTTGATGGAGAGTTTCTGGCAGAATAATTTCACATGCGACAAAAAATGCGGATGCTTATCTTATCACTGCTGGCACTGATGTCTCTGCTGAGAAGTTCGACTTCAACATGAGAGCTCATTTACATAACATGCTATAATTAAAGGAAAAATGCGCTTGAATATTATGCTATCTCATATAACAAGTCTAGAAGATATATACTAGAAAAAACTGAGATTAGGAAATTACACAATCTCTATCCTGTAACTGTGATAATACTTTTGGTCATAAATTCGTGAACGTAAAGAGCCATATGGACCAATCGCCGCGCCCCCGAAACAAGTCATTAGTAGCTAGCCGTCGTATCTCTCAAGCTGAGAACGTAAGGCAGATCTGTTGAGTCTTGGCGTGTCGCAAGTCGAATAACAGACCCTGAGCTAGCTGATGACTTAGATCGAAGGCTGGAGGTTGATGGTTGGCTCATGGGGTAATGACGCCGACTTCGAGCAAGACTGTTATTGCTAAGTCTTCGTGATATAGATCCTGGCCCTGTAAATCCGCTCCTCAGGCTATTAGGAGCAGTCTCATAAACGTTCCAGGTATTCGTGGACGGCTGGCGCCTTATTCGAGCAGAGCTGCTGATGCTAGCGTCTGAGGGAGCCAAATTACTGCGAGACGTGCCCAGCCTTGATCTAGTATCGTCATCGCCATCGGTAGAGGGTGAAGATGCATCGTCTTGTTCGCCCAGAATATCTGGATCCAGGGGTTCCATGGCGCGAAGTATCTCGGCAAAAAGATGCATAAGCTCCTTAAACTGAGCATTGGAAATTGGTCGATTCGAGAAGCGTGCGTATTCGTAGTGTGAAAGAAATTCGATAGTGGTTGAATCCATCTCGATTACCCCCAACTCAGCCAGGTGAGCGACGTAATCGCGCAGGCTCATATTAGCGGTTCGCTGCAGAAGAGCTACAGCGTCGGCGTCCAGCAAAGGCGGGTTCGTATCGGAGGTCGGGTCAGTAGGTGCAAGAGTCAAAGCCTTGCCCTCGATCAAATTAGGCAGCTCTGAAAAGACAGCGTTGTACTCGAGGTTCGGTAAATCCGAAGCGTTGGGTGAGGACCATCCATAATGTTCTATATCACCCCAAACAGGCTTTTTACGAGCAATCACCACCACCAACTCCTCCGCCGGACCACTGGGACCATCAAACCCCAGCTTGACCCTTGTTTCGACAGTTTCGTCATCCGGTGGCGTGTTGCCTGTTTGAAGCCTGGGGCGCGATCCGTATGCGATCGATGCACTTCGCCCAAGACCCAGCGCAATTACTTTATAGACAGCCGAGCGAAGATCCCCCTTCTCGATTGGTACCCATCCTTTCGGTATCGACCCAAGATCGGTCTTGTTGATATATAGACGGGTGATAAAGACGAAGGAAATGATGACAATGGCGAGAACGTAGGCGGCGGCCACGATCCAGATGTTGTAGAGCTGTCGATTTCGGAACGAGCGATGAATGGCGTCGGCAGGGGTAGATATCAGCAGTCCTAGAAGACAGACGTAGAGAAGAAGGTAGAGAGTTCGATAGACGATGCGGGCGGCAAGCCGTCGATGAGAAACGGGAGACGCCATATTCCTAGTCCATGGGCACAAGCCGCAGTTGCGAATGCGCTGCGCCGCGATGCTGCAAAGGCCGCTATGATCGGGATCGTGAGTATAGTAAGAAAAGGGATGAAGAGTGGGACATGACTGGGTTAAAGAAGAAGCTGAACGAGTGAATGAAGATACTACAGTGAGTAAGTGGTGTCACTGTAGTTGTTGAGGGGGTTGGGTTGAGAATGGCATGTCCAAAAGGCGGACCTTTTTGGTGATGATGCAGTTGGCGAGGACCCTTGGTGCTACAGTACGCTTTGAGTACGGGTACTGTGTTTTGATGCGGTATAACTGCGGCCCCACCATCTTTAATTGCACTGCATAAGCTCCAACATGTGAAGCTCCTGCAATAAACACTTCGTACTATTATTAGAGATCCATGGATATAACAACTCCTCAATTGCTTTTCTCGTGTTCCAAATTGTTACAATGGTATCATCATACATTAAGATCCTATCCGATATGCCTGTGTTTTACATCCTTTAACCTATCGCGCCACTTCTGCCATCTCAGACTTCTTCGCAGTCGCAGAAGCCTCCTTGGCCAAGCGAATATCAGTCAATGTCAGTCGAAGGTCGCCGCTATAAGGCTCGAATTTGGCTAGCACTTGTTGCAGAGCAGTCTTCAGAGCGTCCACAACTTCTTCCACCTCAGGGCTGATCCTCTTGCCCGACACATCAGTCCAGTGCAATGGGAATTGCAAGCGGAAGGCCTCCAGTTTCTTAATCACTGATGTGAAGGTTCGGACGATGCTTGGCACATCTCTGTGCACGTTACCAAACTGATCTTCTGCCAAGCTGTGCACTGAGAGATGGTGAAGCACGCTTATCGCATTGATGCAAAGCGTAGGCTCAGCGTATGGGGTACCCAGCACCGCAGCAGCTAATTGGGTTGGAAAATCTTGCTGGAAAAGGGCCGCCACGGTGTCTACCTCCATCATTTGGAGAGCCCAGTGTTCAAACTGGCTCTTTATGTGATCGGGAGTAACAAGTTCCTGCTGCTCCTTCGTCAAGACCCGGTCCTTGGCCTCTTTCCATGTCTTCTTCGCGATAGGGCTCAACTTGGACACAGGAGACTCGCCAGGGGATCGTGCGGCCTGTCGCAATCGCTTCTCAACCTCATTTAACATCGTCTTGGAAGCCCCTCGACTGTTAAAAATGGGATCATCGCGAAGAGGGGCAGACACTCGCTGCTTGGGTTCCGGGCCCGGCGCAGCGGGTGGTGCATCAGGAGCCTTGCCGTAGGTATCAATTCGCGTCTCGATAGATTTGACCACTTCCACACAGATGGCGTAAACCTGGGACCACATAGGTCCATCCCTACGATCGATATCTTCGTAGATAGCCTGTCGACGGGTATCAAAGCCTTGCGCAATGATAGCAAGCTCCCACATTGCGAATGCCTAGATACGATTAGGAATGACCGTCAAACACGCGCGCGTGATAAATCTCACCTTGATAGAGAGTTTCTTGCTCTTGAGACCGTTCAAAAGACTGCCATTGGGGTCCTTGGACTCAGAGGTGAGAGGCTTGCCGTTCTTCAGGGGCTCCTTGACCATGAATTTCGAGAAAGCAAAGTTGCCAATATTCCACATCAAATGCACGAAAGTTCCAGCCTCTATGCATCGGAAAAGTAGCCAAAGATCACTCGGCCAACTAGGCGGGAGCATGTTGGTCTTTGGCAGGTTATAGAAGACGCGCAAGAACATAAGCGCCCATCCCCAGATGAAAGATCGCAGTATAGCGTAGTATAGGATCAAGGCGACAGGCAGCGCACTTGCAGCGCCGGAAAGAGAAGCGCCAAATGTTGCTGGCACTGCAGTAATCAGCAGCTTCAACGCATCCGGCTGCTTCTCGTTCTTGCCCTTTGAGGATGCGAGGACCAGACGATCGGTGTCCTTTCGGTAATGGTTCAAGGTTTGTGTGACGGCACATGAAACCATGTACGCAAGCAAGAAGAGCGGCCTCTCGTTCAGTCTCGCACGGTCACCGCTGAAGTACGTGATCCAAGAGAGGTTTGCCGCCTTGGGCATTGCCCAAAGGAACACATGGCTAAACAACAGGCTGGAGAAGCCATACCAAAACAAAGTCTCGTATGTTTGAAGCTGAGTGATGGTGTTGCGAAGGGTTTGGAAGCCGGGGCCAGTGGTTCGTAGGCCAACGTGGTAGTTTGCTATTCGGAGAACGACGATCGCAAGGCCACATGTGAAGATGAAGGCGGTTCGTACGCCAACAGGGCCAATTGGAAACCAAGACCAAAAGTCTAAAAAATGAGATTTAGTGTCGGCGCCAATGAAACGTCAAACAAACTCGACTCACAAGATTTCCAACCGTCAAGGACGACCGCCAGCAAGTAGGACACAAGCAGCAAAACAGTCGCCGTAGAAGTGAATCGTCTGTGAAGAGCAGGCTGCAGGAAGTCCTTGTAAGGTGCTTTTCTAACCGTGGTAGGCGCCATCTTGACAGCGCATCCCAGGGATAAAGCAGAGCTAGAGACGCTGTTGGGCGATGATGTCGTGGGGTTGTTTCAAAGAGAGACTAAGGTAACGATGGAAGCTCTAAGCTCAAGCCCCAAGTACATAATAAAAATCTCCAAGCAGCAACGAGTCGCTCGCAGAAACGCTAAGGTCCAAGCTCCGTCATTATCAGTCACGTGCTGATAGCGTCAAGACCCGCCCGGACAACCTACATACCTTACGGGTAGTACCTAAGGCGGGTCTAAATACAGAGTACCTTTAGAGCATAAAAACAAAGATATTAGGACTTTGACCCTAAAATACAAATATCTAGGTAGCTTAGCCTAGTCTTAGGGGAATTTCCACTGAGTTCGCTTTGACAACTTCTTCTAAAGCTTTCTTGTTCTGCTGCCTTGTTCAAACAAACATACGTAATTGGACATGCATCTCAGTCTAGCTAGAACGGGCCCACCTTTCCGGCTGAAGTCCATAGTCAAGACCCGGCCTCCATTCACGCAACTCTTCATTTCGACCTTACACCATCACAACAACCATGTCGTACGATTTAGAATCCGGGCGTGGCGGCGCCGGCTATAGCGATGACCCTGCGTTCCAGGAACTTCAATACGACCTCAAGGGAAAGCTTCAAAACCTCCTCAGCAGCAATCGAAAACTCGCCAACGATGTTAATGTGCTCGGCACACGTAAGGATACCCCGCGCCTGCGGGAGCGAGTGCATAATAGCATGGATAAGACGAGGGATATGTGCAGAGAGATCGGCGAGGGCGTTAAGCGTCTTCAGACTTGGGAAGAATTGACGGTATGAAATACGTCTCGAATTCGATTTGTCGCATACTAACTATATGCAGAAACAACAAAAGTACGAGCAAACAAAGGTCTCGAGCGGTTTCCAAGCAGCTCTCCAGGAATTCCAAAGCCTCCAGCGAAAAGCCCTCGAGAAGGAGCGCGCATCCGTTACCGCCGCCCGTGCCGCCCAAGAGGGCGAATCCGCCGAAGGTCCGCAGTCCGGCAATCAACTTGAGCAGCTACAGCAACAAGAACAAGTCTCGCAGCTCGCACCCCAAGACGAGGTCGACTTCCAGGAAGCTCTCATCATCGAGCGCGAGGAGGAGATCCGCAACATCGAGCAGGGCGTAGGCGATTTGAACGTTCTCTTCCGACAGGTGGCGCAAATCGTCAACGAGCAGGGAGAGCAGCTTGGGACGATCGCAGACAATGTTGAGAACGTCCGGGACGACACGCGGCAAGCTGATGTTGAGAACCGACAGGCCGCGCGGTATCAGAAGGCAGCCCGCAACAAGAGCTGCTGCCTGTTGCTGATCCTCGCCGTCATTTTGACCATTGTTATTCTGGCTATTGTCCTTGACTAGATTCTTAGAGCGCAGCGTTTGACGATTACGGGCGGCCTATTTTTGTTCTTGAGGCGTCTATCGGAGTTTTCTAGGTGCCTATACATCGAATCATCCCCACGAGTCTCCATTGATAGTTACATATGAACGCCTAATCAGTTGTTCCTTTTGTCAGATGTCTTTTTAATCCGTGACTGGTCTTTGAGCACGAAAGGGAATTCTTTCGACGGCTGAGGCGCCCTCAGATCTGGCGTCTTTGGTGGAACGAGACGTTGAATAAAGAAGTCGTTGACGCGGGTAAGCGCAAATGATGTACCCCAGTAAAGGAAGATAGCGCTTGGTAAATCGGCAAAGAGGAGTGGTAGTAGAGGCATCATAAGCATGACACGGCCCAGAAGTTGTTGTAGCCTAGGGTTGACCATCACCTTTGAGCCTGAGGGCTGGATTCGCAATAGTGCCTGGATTTGTTCCTTGGGCATCCTCCCCCATGTACTCCATACCAGAATACCCGAACAGATGATAGGAAGTCCGTAATAAGGATCCGCAGATGCTAGATCGGTGAACCAGAATAAGCCTCCGTCCACCAAGGACTGGTCAAACATGCTGTTCGAGGGCCCGAGACCAGTATTGCCCAGGCCAATCTTGTGACTGATCCAACCCAGGGGTGCACCGCATTTCCTTCGTAGAGCCTCGGATATGGTGACAAAGGGAACCATTCCGAGTAAAGGTGCCATACCTTTCCAGCGCTGGAGACCCCACGTCTTTAATATTCTCCGTCTTGACTTTTCAACCGCACCTGCAATACGAAGTGATCTCACACGATCGGGAAGTTCAGGGTTGTTTAAGCTCCTATCCGTCATATGTCGGCGAGCCCAAGCTGTGATCAGAGGATCCAATGGTTTTCTAGCCTCCCGCAAGCGGGCGCTGTATAGTTGAAGAGGGAATCGGATGGTTGCGTTTACGCCTACGGCAAGTAGTGGTATGGCCACATACCACGGCACACCAACGCTGTGAGCCCAACTGAGGGCATCGGCAGTCGCAGTGACTGTCTCACCGAGCGCAGAAGCGACGGAGAAGTTCCTGCGGTTGGCGCTTGGCGATGAACTTAATGAGCTGAGAATGGCTGGATGTGAGATGCGGCGTGTTGTGTTGATGGCTGAGAGTGATGGCCTAGCGTGAGGCGGTTTGAAATGAGCGGCTCGTCTGAAGAGTGACATTTCTGTCCATAGCACCGTGGTTGCGGGTGCAATTGAGGATTTGGTGCTGGTGTGAGTGAGTCTTGAAGTCTATGAGATGAAGTCGAACTGGGGCTGTTTTTCTGGGTTCACAGCCAATCAGCGCTAACGGTTCATCGTTGAATACCTTACATCTCTCGATAGGCAATGCAGAACCACAGACTAGAAAATAGTAAGATGCAAATAGATTTACTGGTACTCTGTGTCTTTAACTGTTATCAAATAGCCTGTTTTAGTCTTGACTTACCGACTCCGTTTGTGTAGCATAATTCATTAGCTCTTGAACGTCGTGAGGATGAACTTTGCTTATCTACTTAGTTACATACTGTACTCTTACTCACCTTGAATATTTATGTCAGATATTATACTGAGTTAACGGAGGACCAGTAACATACTGTAGCCAAAGTTATCACTAACGACAATGCATACAAGGATAATCTGCCCTAGACGTGGCCTTATCATAAGATAGAACATGAAGGCCCCCTGAAGGAGAAAAGAAAACTCAGGACTTCGATCCTAAATGACAAAAAGACTCTGGTAACTTAGTATGAGTTTAGGATAAGCTTAGTATACCCTTTGCTGAGTTCATTTTGACACCTTATATCAAGGTCTGATGTATTCTTGCTCCCTGAGGGACCCTCGTCCATAATTATTCCGTTGAACGCAGGATGAGCCCTGGTTGGTCCGTTCAGTCCTTGATCTTGTATTCTTAAAGATGATTTACTTTCAGACTTTCTGGAGGCAACAGAGACATCATAAGTTCTCTTCGCGAGCTACCGAATCTAAAGAAGGGGTCCGGTGACAAGGGTCAGGAGCCTCCGTGCCCCCTGTAGCTTGCGTAGCTACGGTGGTTCCTCTAGCGGTGTCGGTCTCTATCCCCCACCAAGACCAAGCCAAGTGGATGAACTTTTTGAGACCAGGTCTGGTCTATTCTGGCCAGCTGGAGACGTCACACTATCATCCCACACACTCTCGTTCATGATAGCCTTTTGCTACCAAAAGCTGACAGCCTCACGCCCCTGAGGACATATTTATAAATATCGCTGTCGAAGCATTTTCTTTACGTGTCTCTCATAGCCTCTCTATTCCCCTGCGACCCCCCCGAATAGCCTTCCCGACGCATCGTCTTCTCACCGCGAAAGACGACCACGACGATGGCATTCCCAGCGACGCTTGTGCCTCTGACCATTCTGATAGCTCTACCTCTAATAGGCGGGCTGCTACGACGGTTTCTAGGATGGTCACTTCGAAAACGAACAGAAGGCCGCCGTGCACATCTTTTGGCCCTCATGACACAGGAGGATAAGGATGCCCGCGCCAAGGACCCTCGAGGCACCGCAGCGACGAAACTTGTATTCGACGTCGATGATAACCTTCAAAGTACTCTGAGCTCGCAAAAGCATTGGTCTGGGATCGTTGGTTTCTTCCATCCGTTCTGGTATGTTATCATACAAGCTACCACGGGTCTAGCTAATATGAGGAAGCAATGCTGGAGGTGGCGGAGAGCGAGTGCTCTGGGCCGCGATTCGGGCCACACAAGATCGTTGGCCGAAAGCCAAATGTGTGGTATACACAGGCGATCACAATGTGACAAAAGATGCGATTCTGAATCGAGTCGAGGTATACGGCCTGAAAACTTGACCCCGGTGGCCACGACATACTTACACCGTGTTAGACAAGATTCAATATTGAGCTCCATGCTCCCACGATAACGTTCCTCTACCTCTCCAAGCGAGACTGGGTACTCCCTTCAACGTGGCCTCATTTCACGCTCCTCGGCCAATCAATCGGCTCCGTCGTTTTGGCTTGGGACGCTTTCTCACTACTGGTCCCGGACGTCTTTGTCGACACCATGGGCTACGCCTTCGCTCTCGGTCTATGCAAGTTTCTCTTCCCCAGGGTTCCTACAGGGGCGTATGTGCACTACCCTACGATTTCTACCGACATGCTCGACTCGCTCGATTCAACGGCTGCCTCGGGAACTCAAGGCGCACATGCTGGTAAGGGTGCTGGAGCTCAGGGTTTCGCCAAGAAGAATTACTGGAAACTTTTTGCCATTCTGTATTCCTGGGTTGGCTCAACGGTTGATATTGTCATGACGAACTCGACCTGGACTCAAGGCCACATCAAAAGCCTATGGGGGCCCTATCGCAAGCAGAAGAGCAAGACAGATCCGATCGCAGTTGTCTACCCCCCCACCGCTGTCCGAGAAATGGAGCGCGAAGTCGAAGTTTCCGAAGAGAGCGAGAAGCGACGCGAAAAGGCCATTGTCTACCTCGCCCAGTTCCGACCAGAAAAGAACCACCAGCTCATCGTGCGGTCATTCGCTACCTTCCTTAAGACCAAGAGTGAGGCTTCCAAGGGAGCACAGCTGATCCTCATCGGAAGCGTGCGAGATGACTCAGACTCAAAGCGTGTGTACGAGCTGCGACTTCTTGCCAATGAGCTCGGCATCAAGGACAGTGTCAAGTTCCACCTCGATGCCCCTTGGTCAGACGTTCTGAACTGGTTAAGAAGAGCTTCTGTGGGTGTCAACGGCATGTGGAACGAGCACTTCGGAATTGGTGTTGTTGAATACCAAGCTGCTGGACTCGTTTCCGTGGTTCACGACAGTGCTGGGCCTAGATTCGACATCGTCGTGCCAATCAATGGCCAGCCAACTGGTAAGCTGATTGAACATGCTTTGCTGAGACCTTACTAATCCAATGGGATAGGTTTTCATGCAACAACAGAAGAGGAATTCGCAGAGGGCTATGAGAAGGCTTTGTCACTACCAGATCCTCTGGCAGTTCGCCTGCGTGCACGAGAGTCTGCAAAGAGATTCACCGAGGAGGAGTTTGCAAAGAAGTGGACGGTTCAGTTGGCACGTTTGGTGTCACTTGCGAAACAAAAAGCGTAGACTTTTCGGAGATAGACTAAAGGATACCCCCTTTTCTTAAGATTCTAGCGAGAGAAGAAACAGCTTAGAGAAACTAATGGAGCAGGCACAAAGCTTGGGCATAATATAGTTAATGTTCTATATTGTATGCTGTGTCCTTCCGGAAGTGTTGACTGCTCAATCAGGAATATAAAATATAACCATGTATGCTTCCATCTCTTCCTGTGCTGTCTACAATGTCACACCTCCACTGTTCTTCTGCCTAGGTTCAGGCGCAACCTCAAAAACGCCAGCTGAGTCCCTCGTCAACGCTTGAACAGTACTCAGTCCCTCATCGACCCAAGTGATACTGTGTCCCCGCTCCAACAGCGATGGAACATCGTATGAACTGAACTTCTTCTCCACGAGTAGCGTATTCGGGATGAGCTGGTTGTGAACACGGGGCTCACGAACAGCATCCTTGACAGACCATGACGGAGAAGTCAGTACACGCCACACAACTTGAGTCGTAGCGGAAATAATACGTGAGCCCCCTGCAGCTCCTATGACGGCGAAGAGAGATCTGTCTTTGTTGGATACGATGAGAGGTGTACATGAGGATAGGGGGCGCTTGTTTGGACGAATGAAGTTTGCTTCTGCTGGCGCGAAACCAAACTCGTTAGGAACTCCCGGAATAGAGAAGTCATTCATTTCGTTGTTTCTGTAATGGTCAGCCCATAAGAACAGAGTAGAAAGAGGTTGGTAACACTTACAGAATCACACCAGTGAGAGGATCCATGAGGAAAGATCCAAAGATGAGGTTGACGGTGGTTGTCAGCGACACAGCCATACCATCGCCATCTGCAGTGACGACGTGTGAAGTTCCGTGTCCATCAGATGAGTAGATTCCATCGGGGTTATACTTCTCAATCTTCTGGGTCTTTCGCGGATCGATCTTACTCCTGATCTTTTCTGCCGCTGTGGCATTGAGCATTTCGTGCTCGAGCTCCGAAACGCCATCTACAAAGTCAGGGTCGCCAAGACGCAGACGAGCTCCGTATGCGAACTTCATGGCTTCGATGTAGATGTGCAGTGTAGTGTTTCGATCCTCGTCTTGGTGTGAGTAGCCGTTCATGGTGTTCAGGATATTGAGTGATACGGCGCCACCGGCTGGAGAGCTGATGCCGTAGACATCGTAACCCTTGTACTCGGTGTGAAGAACCTCTCGAGAGATTGCATCGTAGGTTTTGTAGTCATCCAATGTGATGGTACCATTTGTTTCTTGGATGGTCTTGACCATGCTCTCAGCTGTGCCATGTTACTATCTACTCAATTCTCAGATGAGGTGTTGACTTACCAAAAGCGCCTGTATAGAAGGCATCAGCGCCATGCTCCGCGATAGCTTGAAGTGTACTGAGTTGGTTAGCTATGCTGAAGGTTGAAACACGAATTTGACCTACCGGGCATATCGTCGTCTTGTCATCGTCTGTCCTTCAGGGATAAGCTGTCCTGCTACGTGTGAGCCCTGGCCCCAACATTGGGTGCCAAAAGCATACCATTTCGAGTAAAATCTTGCGCCCACGAGGGATCCTCGACAAAGAAGTTGTGATGGTCTTTGATGGTCTTTTCGATAAACCTTGCCATGTCGGCATTGACTGACGTTTGTCAGCTTGTAACTCTCTGCCTCTCTACTTTCCTTGGGCCTACCTATGAATCCATCCTGAGCCACCTTAATAGCCCCTTGTAAGACTGTTCTCCATGGAAGACTCTGTTTGAGATGTTAGCTCGCGGTAACTTTCAGTGTGCCTGTTGTGGTTCGTACGCCGTATTTCTTGTGTGCATACTCAAACCCACGGACTTCGCCTGGCACACCAACAGAAAGGCCTCCGTAGATGCTACCGTTCACATTCCCTTTGTACATGCCCTCGAATGCTGCTGCAGGGGCTGATTCTCTGAAGTCGATTGCCTCGTAGTTACCCTTCTTGTCACGCACAATCATGAAACCACCGCCTCCAATACCGGAGTGGTACATGCCAATAACACCGACACAGAATGTCGTTCCGATCATGGCATCGACGGCATTCCCCTGGATAGTCAGTTGGTGCGTTTGTACGGAGAGGAAATGAGAAGTCTTACACCTCGTGCTAACAAGTCTCTCCCGATGTAGCTACATTCTTGAGCCTCTGAAGCAACGGCTCCTCTTGTACCAACACCCGGAGAAAAGAACTCTTCGAATATGGGGCTTGCCGATACACAGACAGAGGCCAGTAACAGTAATGGCAGTTTCATCTTGGTGGTAGGGATGGAATGTGTTCCCTGGTATCAGAAATCAGCACGCGCCCTTCATGACTAGTCAGTCGTCTCAACAACTCTGTCACTGCAAGTCGTTAGCTTTGTGATCAAAACGTTTGTGAATCATTCAGTGAAGCGTTATCTAATTGAAAAGTTAGTCCTGATTGCGACCTCGGTCGTCAGGTTATCTAACTTTTCAGCCAAAAGCTAGATCATAGGCAATAGTGAGGGCAGGGAGTATTTTGCCCGTATGTGTATATTGGTCTTCTACCTCTGTGCGCTGGGGGCCGAAGTCCCTTTTAACCTCCAACAATCTTATCACAGTACAAATCCCACGTGAGGGCAAAAGAACAAGTATTAATACAAAAGAGGTGAGCGATAAAGTGAGAGACGAAGCGACCGCCTCTAAAGTTGAATGGATGTTGTTAGTTGGATTTCCAAAGCAGATAATAGAAGTCGCAGGCCCGGCTGATTGTCGGAACACCCCGGTAGATGCATCTCATGGTCCCAGGCTCATAAGGCTAATAGGGTAACCAATCGCTATCATGATAGCCATAGTAATAAGGAGGAAGTGCTCCCTGAGTTTGACTCGGGCGTTTATAAGTATAATTTATCTAAATAAGGGAATGTTCTACTCCGTAAAGAGGAACTTGTTAGGAAATTGGATAGCCTACCTATGTCTTATCCAACGTTAGTACCATAAAAAAAAAGGCATTGACGTCCGACATGTCTTTGTACTGTACTGATTATCTACCAATCATACTGTTTGTTCTGATTCCAACAGTCCATTATATGTATACTTAACAAGAGCACTCATGATGGAAAAGCGACGAGATGATCAGCCAATCAGATGCTGCTTTAAAAAAACAGACATCTACGGCCCCACCGTCCCCGAATTCCAAGTGAGGGCCTCTGCAAGAAACATTTCTTCGTCTCATTCTCGTCTTTGACAAATCTTTGTCAATATCGACGTCTCAAACATTCACGTTCTCCTCCCAAAATCTCACTCTTCTCGCAGAAATACTCAGATTGATCCAATTGCTCGTTCATGAGGCGTCTGAGACTCTCACCTCTGGCCACATTCGTCAAACCTCGCCTGTACAATTCCCGTCCCTTCACAGTCATGGCGAGTGCACAAGCAGAAGCTGTGCCAAACGGCAACTCGCAACTAAACGGCAACGCTCAGCAAGTTAACAAGAGGCCGAACCAGCAGAGCAACCGCCAATGGAAGCAGAAGAAGACAAAGAGGGAAAAGAACATCACTGAGGGTTCATCTGAGGAAGTCCTCAAGCACGATATTCAGGCCCTTCTCAAAGAGCGAGCTGTTGAGTATGGCGAGGGAACAGGGCACGGCCCAGAAGTTCTCCCAGAGGAAGGCACTGAGACAGAGGTTGAGATTCTGGAGTTGTCGTCGACAGGTGATGGTCTTGGTATGAAGCCTGGTTCTAATCAGGTCTATGTTGTCTCTTTCACAGTCCCTGGCGACACTGCAAAGGTCAAGGTCTTCCGTCATCTTCTTCGCGAGACCCAAACCCTCGCCGATTTCATCTCCATCACAAAACCCTCTCCTCTCCGCGACGACGCCCGGATCAGCTGCAAGTACTTCGCCTCCTGCGGCGGCTGCCAATTCCAGATGCTCGAATACCCCGAGCAACTCAAACTCAAGAAGCGCATTGTCGACAAGGCCTTCAAGAACTTCTCAAACCTCGATCCCAAACTCGTCCCCGCTGCCCAGGACACGATGGGCAGTCCTCTGCAGTACAGCTACCGCACCAAGCTCACACCTCACTTTGACGGGCCCCCTGGATTCCGACCCAGCAAGAGAGGAAAGAACCCCAGAATCCCATTTGAGAAGTGCCCTGATATTGGATTCATGCAAAAAGGTCGTCGGAAGGTTTTGGATATTGAGGATTGCCCTATTGGTACCAATGCTGTGCGTCTGGGTATGGCACGAGGGCGTGAGCGCATGCAGAAAGAGTTTGCCAACTATCAGCGCGGTGCTACGATTCTTCTCCGGGAGAACACGAAGCGAGTCCCCAAGGGCAGCGAGGAGATCAAGGGTGAAGCAGAACCCTACACAGTTCGTGTTGAGAATGAGGATACTGTCGACATCAAGTCCTGCATCACTGATTCCAAGGCCACCACAACAGAATACATCGGCCCTTACACCTTCACCAACCCGGCTGGCTCTTTCTTCCAGAACAACAACTCCATTCTTCCCTCTTTTACCGGCTACGTCCGAGACAACATTCTCCCTCCTGCCGGCACGGGCGCGGACATCAAATACCTGATCGACGCCTACTCAGGCTCTGGTCTCTTCACCGTTACTCTCGCCTCGCTCTTCCAGCACTCTATCGGTATCGACATTGCAGCTGACTCCATCGCCTACGCAAGTCGCAACGCCGCCCTCAACGGTATGGGAGAGGATCGCTGCAAGTTCATCGCCGCTGATGCTGGTGAACTTTTCAAGAGCGTTACCTACAACCGTGACGAGACCGTTGTGGTTCTTGATCCTCCCCGCAAGGGCTGCGATGCAGACTTCTTGAACCAGCTACGGAAATTCGGCCCTCGACGAGTCCTATATGTCAGCTGTAACGTGCATACACAGGCCAGAGATGTCGGTGTGCTCGTGCGCGGTGAAGGAGAGGGCGAGAGATACGAGATTGAGAGTCTTCGAGGATTTGATTTCTTTCCTCAGACAGGTCATGTAGAGGGCGTTGCTATTCTCAACAGGGTCGATACCACGGCATAAGATAAAAGCACACGACGTTCGTATGGGTTGGGTCAAAGGGAAACATGATAGATCTCATTGCCGTTGCCATTGCCATAGTCATAATCATAATCATTGTGAAACTTGGAAACCCGCTGCCTCGTTCCGCAAACTAGAAAAATGCTGATCTGCGCCGTCTTTACAACAATGTATGTCCTTCGTCATTCTTCATTCATGATTGATCTCCCAACAGAGCCTTGAGAGCCTGAACTGTTAGCTCGACAACGTCATTGCTTCGACTCTTCTTAGCACATTCTGTAAGAGTTTCAACTCCGCCCTCGCTTTTGACCTTCTCTCGTGCGAGCTCACCGACTTCGCCCTCTGCAGTGACCAAGTTGTTTACCACAAACACTCCACGATGACGGATATCCTCGCTGTCATCGACACACATCCCAAGGACAACTTTCACACCGCGGTCTCGGTTAATAATGCCCCGGATGACACTCTCAAAGTTGGTAAGGGAAGCTAGAGCACCACCAGCTGCACTTCGAGTTCCAGCATCAGGGGCATCGGCAAGGGCAAGGAGGACGTTAAGGCGGTTACGGGCCTTGGCAGTCTCTTCAGCATAGAGTGCGATAGCCTCTGGTTGTTGCACCAGATTGCAAATAAGCTCCACAGCAGCCTTGGAGACAAGAGTGTTGGAAGCCAGCATCTGTTCCTCAATCTGGTTCCATGCTGTATTAATGATACTGCGTCTGGTCGCCTCGTCATCCATCGACGCGAGATTGGTCAAGGCCATAAGTGCCTCGAAGGAAGGGAGCAGGTCCCGTGTCTGAGCAGCAGGGTCGGGCGGGATGATGGAGACAAGCGGTCTGACAGCAGCGATGATGGGGGTGTCACGGTTGCCACCAAAGACTAGTGCAGGGTTTGTGCTGATCAAGATGCGGGCCAGGGCTTGTGCTGCAAGACGACGTGAAGCAGCTTCAGTTTGAGGCAGGGACATCCATGATATCAGGAGAAGCTTGACCGCTCCTTGCTGGGCGAGCTGACCGCGGAGAGTCCTGTCGACTGAAAGGGAGAAAATAATGGAGATGACAAGTCCCAGAGAAGCGGGCGAGCCATTCTTACTGTGGGTGACGAGAACCGGTGTGATACCTGCATCAAACACCAGCTTGCATCGCTTTGCGACATGCTCGTCGTCATCAAGGGGGTCGGGTCCGCCAAGCTTCCCGGCGGCATTGGCATATGCCTTGAGCTGGTTCATCTTCTTTTCTTCCTCAGTCAGGGTGGGCAGGTATTTCGTCAGATTGACAAAAATGCTTAAAGCTCCGTAAGTAGTTGGCGATCTTGGCTGGGCTTCGCTAAGAGTCTTGACCAACTTCTTGAGTAACCCGGGGTTGCTCACAATAGACTCCTTGACTTTAGGTTGAAGGGAGGCGTACGCGAGACCTTCGATAGAGTGCTTTCGTCCGTGATCTTCATCTCTCAGTATCATCTTAGTGAACATCCCGGAGAGATCTTCGATACTAGTGACAGCAGGCTGGATTCGAGACTTGTTTTCACCGGGTGCTGGCTTAGCGGGAACTGCCTTGAAAGCTGGGTCAGTCAGTGATAATACAGAGCTCATAGGCATCTTATCTCACCCTCAGCTTGGCCAAGATGACTGCAGCAAGATACTGAACCAGTTCAGAGTGCCGCCTCATTGAAATGGAACCTCCATCGCTCTGGAGGTTTGGATCTGCGTTCATGCTACGAACAGCCTCACTAAGGTCCTGGTCGACGATCTCCTCAAGCCACTCGATGCAGTACTTGTTGATAGCCTCGCGGCAAAGTGAGTTCATGCAAGCAGCGTTGAGCATCTCCAAACAGGCCGTCTCGACCTTGCGGCTCTTCCACTTCCGTCGCATAAGTGTGCCGAGGCTGGGTAGAAAATCTTCGTTGAGAAACAGCTGGGCGGTGAGATCGGGGACAATGGGAAATGTCGCGGCGGCGACACAAAACGCAACAATGTAATCATCATAAGTTCCCCTTCGCACACGGTCAAAGAAGAAAGTCGAGAGCTTCTTTGAGCCGTCATCGCCAGCGGCTTTGAGATATGCGGATGTTGAGAGAGTGGCGTGGCCGCGTACTATCTCAGGCTGTCTCATATCAAGATAGCACAAAACGGTGTCGACACAGTCGCCATCGATAACCTTGCAAATAGTCTCACAAGCCTTGTCCTTCTGACGCGCTTCATGGTCATCCTTGAGCAGCTTAGTCAGTTCATCGAGGTCGCGGCATGTCTCGTTATCTTCCTGTCCGCCCTCCATGAGGCGCGCAAAGACGATAAGGGTCTGGTCCTCCAGCGACTGGGCTGGAGGCACCTGAGAAGCAGCTTCTGTAGGTTCTGCCATGGAATATTTATATTGATTGAATGTATAGGTAGATGAGAGACAAAGTAGGGAAAAAGCCAGTTCTTGTCTTGTTTTTTAAGATGTCAAGTTAGTTAGTTAAGGAAATAGAAGTGAAAAGAGACCGAAACTGGAACTTGTGATGTAAATCGTAAAGTGCAGCGCACAAGGCAAGAAGACCCGTCACGGCCTCCACCACAACCTCAACCTACCACAAGAGAGCTCGTGAGACCGGGCTCGGGCTCGGGCTTGGGCTTGAGCCACTAACGTTAGAGATCAGAGATCACTGACGCTTGGAGCGTTTGAGTTGACCGTCACGTGGCCAGCTAGGGGGGTTTGCTGTAGGGGCCTATTGGTGCCAGTAGCCGCGCTCATATTCCATTGGATTATGCTTGTAGATGACGTCTAACCAGCAATTGGATAAGATCGCGTCCAAGAATAAGGTATTTGGGAGAAGATGTGTATTCTTCTCTTGCTTCATAACCAATCGCGCGACCTGGGGGAGCCGGGTGAGCTAAGCCGGTGTCCGCTCACCCTGCACCATGCTTCAAGGTGAGCCAGGCACACACGCAGAATATGGCTTGGGGCTGACACGTAATTAATTTATGCTGCCGCGAATTCCTGCAACTTGATTGGCTTCTCCGTCACGTCACGGTGGTTGCGTAATTTAAATGCATGTTTTAAACGCGTCGCGTGTATTCTCCCCTGTCGCTTCATCTTTCCTCATCTTGAAAGAATATCGCAGCATTAATTATCGACTCGTCTTGCGCCCCAGTTGATGATGGTTGTTCGCTAAGTGAAAGCACCTAGTGCCATGTCTTTTGTCAAGCATCCCGAAACGCTTATTGACCATAATAGATGTAGATTCCGACGCTGGTCCCGGCGATTGCAATACTCTGGAAGAGACGTTCGGGGACCTACGCGATGTTCATTGAGCTGCCGGAGGACATCACTTCCATAACACATCGCCAAGTCGAGAAAATGGGGCTATGGTAGGCCTTGCAGCTATGACGCTTGTGGAGGACAACTAACAATCTCTCCGACCATTCACGGCTATTGCTGACGAAGAGCTTTCGATCATGTTCCACTTCCATTGATCGAATCCACCTCCATATCAGTCCTGCGCGGGCGACCGGCCATTGAAGATTTGAGCAGACAGTAATACTTGAGTCCATTCGCTCCTCAAGTCAATCATGCCATCGGGAGGATGAACAAGATCGGAAATTGGGGAACGAAGGGCCGACAAGCCTGGGTTGATCCAGATCTCAGGGATGCAGGTTTCCAGATGAGCCTGGTTGGCCGTTGAACCTCGCCAATGACTTAGAGGACTCTGCGTACACGAGATGGATGATTGAGGCGGATTTGGCTAGATCCCTGACCGATGATCGTGGAGGCCTTGCAGATAACCTGCTCAAGAGGTGGCACAGGCATCGTGCGAGTTCCATTCCAGGTAGAGCAAGCACATTAAGACACAGTAGAAGAATAGAATGCACATTACCCAATCAAGACAACGACTGGTAGGTCTATAACAGACACAGACTTCCATCAACGATGCCTTAGCCTTCGTTCCTTTTTACTCAATCTCTCTACCAACTCCCACCGGCACTCCGTTGCCGTGCCATCATCACCTTCCTATCTCGACTGCATCGCCACTTCGCCGAAACTTTGCGTCATTGGACGAATAAGTTATACTTGAATGGGCACTCATTGGCGCACGACTCTTCACAGGGTGTATGTTGAGCTGCGCCTCGGGGAGGCGACGAACCGTTTAACTCAACCAACCAAGATACTTCTGATATTTGAGGAGCCTCCCTTCTCCCTTCCGATCTCTACCAATCTTCCGATTATATCTCTTGAGGGTCTGCCTGGCAGATATGAAACAAGCGGAAGCGAGCTAAATGTGTGGTGGGCCAATGAATGGTAGGTAGGTAAGTCGAGGAGGTTATCCATACTTGCTCTATCTGGCACTTGATCCTCCCTCGATCGAGCCTGTGGCATCTCCCTTGCTTCTTTTCGCTTCGTCTTAGTCGGCTCAATGATGCCTGCCGCATAAATATCTAACCGCTCTGTGACTTCTCGCGTCCGTGTTGTGAATATGATAGACCCATTCATGATGCAAGGCAGATACTGTTCTCCCAGGTCGCACATCAGCTCTGGATCGTCAGCGTTGTCAATTATCAGCAGCCACCGACCGGTATCTTCACAGCTCATGGCAGCCTGCACAAGTGTCTCGACATCGGCTTTATCGTCGTCGAGTTCTGCTACATCGAGCAGCCAGCCAATATTGCGGTACGCATTCTCAAACGTCGTCGCGTCCACCGCCGGCACCCAGAACACCGAGCAGGAAGGGTGTACGTCACGAGACGGAAAGCGGCCTCGAGGGCGATCTGAGTCTTGTCGATACCGCCGAGACCTAGGAGGACAGTCCTCTCGCAGGCGTCCTTGTTGGTGCTAGGCGGTATCCTGTTGAGCAAGAGACGTAGAACATCCTCTCGGCCAACGAAGCCTTCGTTTCGCTCAAAGGGGACCGCGTTGCGATAAAAAGCCCGTAGGAGAACAGCATAGCATCAGCGCGCCAAGAACGTTGCCATTCTCAGAGTGTCTTCATCAAGCCGGCTGGCCACGACCTATATTAATTTTTTGCGACTTTAACCGCTACTTGCCTACCACGCAGTAGCTTCATAACGTCCTCGTTAAATTCTCCGGCCATAGTTAATGCTCACTAGCCTTGCTGTGACTTCTGCACGGATATTCCTTTAGTTAACAATGTCCAAGCGCATGCAGAATACGACACTAGCAGACCAGCTAAAGGACTAAAGTCAAAATAAAGTTGATCAGTACATACTTGTACCTATTCAGGAGTTCGCAATTGCTTGACCGCGCCACAACGGAATTTTAAAGTGCGTAGATAACATGCTCTAAGCTATCTTAACGTGCAATGGCCAGCCCTATATCCCTCGCACAGGTCTGTCTCATGTTCGCCCCTGAACTCTCCGGAGTAGGCAGGCGGGACCAGGTCTATTCCGCTCCACTTCTTAATACGGTATGCCACTCGATCTGCATACGAATCACCATTTAGGAAAGCTCGACTGGGACTGTTACATGCTTTAGTTACAGTGTTGACTGTAGACTCTGGCGTTATATCGCATATCCGGATAGTAACCGCGATTTTCTTACTTAACTAACCATTAGTCGCGCATCTGCGGTTGTTGCAAGTGAACCTGCCTATCACGGTCATGTCGTATGTCTCAGTACATGTGTTGTCGTCATCGTCGATATCATAAAATCGAAAATGGAGGCCAGCCTCAGAGAGTAAAGGCGATACTTTTTTATATAACTGGGGATATATAGACCACCTCCAAGAGTTATTGCATGGCATGTTAGAATGGATACAGTGGTAGCTGCAATAATAGGTTAATGCTATAGGAATGAAGTAGAACAGGTAGTAAGATAGCGTAGAGAGCAGCGGCAGCTGATAAGAGGGAATTGTCAGTTTTATAATCAGCTGTTCCTACTGGCACTTTTACAGTGAATGGTGATATATATGGTGTGAAATGCCTGTCGCGCGTCACTCTGTATATATGATGCCAGTGAGAAGGCCTTAAATATTGATACCTAACCGAGAACTCAGCGCCATGGTTGTTAGCTGGGTGCGTTCGCATTCACGACGACTATAGTTCAATCCCTAAGGCATCGAGGATAATAACCAAGAGCAATATACCTCGTAGACTAATATTTCCTAAGTCTCGTGTATCTCGATGCGAACGAGATTCAGATAAGAGCAGCTCGAGAGAAGAGCTGTAAAGAAGCGGGCGCGAGGCCGACGGCATCGGGCCAAGAAGCTGAAGGTAAAGCTCAAGCGCCTTGTCCAATACAGAGTGCTAAGTATGGTGTGCACGTCTAAGAAAACGCGCAAGCTCACATTTCATGATCAGCCTCGTCTTGATTCATACGGATTTCGAGTATATTTCCCCGCGGCATATGTGTATGAGGAATGGCTTAAACAGTGTATTATCTGAACACGATTTGGCTTCTAAGCCTCGGGACGGCCCATTCTGTGGGTAGCGCCCCGCTAAGTCGACATGAAATTCCTGTAAGGCAAGGCTAAAAGCACGAGTATGAGTGACACTACTGGATAATATTAATGTCATATGCGATTGAATAGTACCTGTATGTAGATGGCTTGAAATGAGTAGAAACTACCATATAACGGCTCAGGGGCTGGGCATATGAGCGTTGCGCCTTCTATATCAGAAGATAATGGCGTGTTAAGAACTAAATCCGGTCGATTTATCAGCGGTTAGTGGTAGCTATAGACCATTTGAACTTGTAAATTTTTAGATTTACTATAATATAAAACGATATATGATACCTGTATTAGTGATACACTAAGAGTGGTTTGTTTTGAGAATGCTTAAGCATGCCAGCTGCACCAAAATAATATAATATGTTAGAGGGAGATCCACTTTTAGCCTAAGGCTGGAATTTAGGGGCCGTATATAGGGCTCTCTAGACAAATTTTAATTTAAATAAGGTCAGAAAAACATTTCTACTAAGAATCTTATAACTCGCCAGTAAAAGACATAGCATCTCAATGGGGACAACAATGCAGCCAGTTGAATAAACCACTAGAGCTCACTAGGATCAGCTGATGGGCGACATGATACGGCGCACAAGCGCATATATTGTTTCTAACCAATAATGCTCCCAATATTACCCCGAAGACCACCGCCCTGCTCTTGCCTTAACGTTGAAGTGGTGCGTCTAAGTGAGGCTTTATGTAAGATAATCACAGCACTGCAGTAAGACAAATCAATCCTAATGTTGCCTGTTTTTAAGTCTATTATGTCCTCCCGTTACTTGATTGCATATGATCTTCTCTGGTCACATATGATCGTTTGAATGGACCAGAGCCTGCGTTACTGACGCCCGCGACGCGGAGGTGGTGTGCAGTTCCTACAAACCCTATAGCCACACCTGCTATACAGGTCTAGGTCGTGAGGATGGTAGGGATCGGCTAGTATAACCTTGTAATACTTATAGGCAGGTCCGTTCTATCCTCTGCAATTATGGCAAACCTAGCCAATTCTAAGAAGCATATATTCGATATAATACTCAGGTCGATTGCAGGTTGTATTATGGATAGTAGTAATGGATGTGGATTGTGGTAGGTTGCAATGACGAAGCCGACTGCCGCTGGATCTCTACTGCCGACGAGCCTGGCGACAGTCTTCGATATCTTCTGGTACCCAAGTTGCTATCCCGAGCTGATAGCCATATATACCTTTGCGTATATACTTTCGGCACATATTTCAGAAATGATTTATATGATAAGAAGCAGGAAGAGTTTGACTTTCTTCAGTAGAAGATGTTGAAGATGCTAATTCGGCCTGCTTTAAAGTAGCTCTTATACATATAGACATATCGATCGACTTACTTGTCTCTTTCTATAGCCGCTCAATTCACAGAGATGCCGTTTCACCTGCATATACGTTCGTAGAGTAGGTACCACTGGAACCCACATGATTTGTTAATCTTAAATCCTCAAAACCGACATCATTCAGTGTCCAGCATTCAACTCAACACAACTTCCCGCCCTAGTTTTCAGACGTCTTCCAGCCATGGGCTCATATGGTCACGAAACCACTCCGTCACCCCCGAAAGATCTTAATCGATGGCCCCCAAAAGTTATTTCGGTCTTGACTGGCGGCGAGGTTGATGATGATAGCACAATCTCGATGAGGTACAACGGCCGATGCTTCTGCATTCACATGTCGCCGCATTTCTTCCATAACTCACCAAAGGCAACGGCCCTGTATCTCAGGTATTTGCAAGCCATTCAGCCAGAAGGTCCAGGCGAATTTGAAGGCATTTTTAAGGAAGATGTCTACGAATGGGTTATTCAGCTATTCTTCCCGATTTTCATGCAATTGGCGCCCAAGCCGCTTCCCTCATTCGACCCCGACAAAATCCGAACTAGCGAAGCCAAACCGGTGCTCTTAGAGTACCTCTTTCTACAGACATTCGGGTATAGACTCGAAGCAATCGACGAGACGTTCATCCCACGGCATATTAACAATAATAGTGGCCTCATTCCGTATTGAACCTGGTTGAGCAACAGCACTCTTAATAACCTCGAGACATAGGCGCGCTTTTTTGACCCTTCGGAGATAGAAATTGATTTCACAAAGCCAGAGCACTCCCTGGATAGAATGTCTACAAAGGTGAGGGTTGACTTGGATAGGTTGGGACAGAAGACAATCTGCTTCTTTAAGGCTTTTGGACCAGGTATCACGGGCGGCCTACTGAACAAAGAACTGAACGTCTACAAGAGCATCCTTATGTCTTATCTTAGTGAAGACGTTTTTGTTGGCCGCCTAGTTGGTATAGCTCACGAGCACGAGAATGATAGCATAGTGGGGTTGTTGCTTCGGTATATTGACCAGCGCGGGACGCTCTACGACGCGGTAGAAGATAACCCGGATCCTGAATTGAGGAAGAAATGGGCAGCGCAGATCGGCAAAGCAGTGTATGAGTTGCATAAAGTTGGCGGTGTTTGGGGGGATGTGAAGCCGGAGAATATCCTCATTGACAAAGATGATAACGCTTGGATAACCGACTTCGAGGGTGGCTATACCCATGGCTGGGTTGATCCTGACAAGGCGGGAACGGTAGAAGGTGATCTACAAGGACTACAGCGAATCAATCGGTTCATCTTTGAGGGACCTCGGGATAGTCCTTCGAGCTCGTCAGAAGAAGTCAGTTAATGGTGAGTATAATTACACTTGGGTAAAATAGCGTTATAATGAATATCGTTAATTAGGAGGCCGAAGCAGGTATAATTCACCTCCCTTTATCTCCAAAGACTCGTTCAGATTAATGAAACTGTGACTCCTTAGGAATAACGCCAATAAACATAGACATTTAAATATTAACACAATATAACTCCTCTTACACCATTCACATCATAGTAACATTTCATCCTTACAGTTAAACAAACATCAACCCACTACCCCCACCTGCATCACTAACACGCCCGTCTCTAGTCCATCTGAAAAACAAACCCCCAAATAAAGGGATCATTATCTACAATACAGATCGTCTATAGTCTTATACAAAACGACACATAACAGCTACAACCGAGCCAATTATCTAACATCGATAAGTTGATCTCCATTATAATGTTAGATAATTAGGTTCTTCAGATACCCTTTTCCTCTTGATATATCTCACAAAGCTATTTCTAGCATAGGTTTACATCCTTTCCTAACACTGTCTTTACTCGAAACAGGCCCAGAGTTCCAGCTCCAGTCATACTAACACTTTTCGTCACCACCTCAAAGTTAATCTTACCAGACCAGCGGGTCTCAATAATGGTCTCCGGTTCAATGCCTCCGAATATCACCTCTGCTTTAGCCGTAGTTATACTGCCACTGAGGTCTTTTGACTGAAGTATACCATCTTTCTATACTCCGAGTTGCCTCTTAACACAATTTAAGAACTTCTCGATATCATGCTGATATATGAGTCATCTTTAGGGTGTCTCTGAGCTGCCGATGCATATAAACACTGCCAGCCTTGGTACCTAATAGGTAAACGATAAGAGCAGAATAGCCGAGAAATTACATACCACGAGGACTAAACCTCAAAGCAGAGATACAATCGGCAGTTAGTGGGGGAAATGCATCAAGAATGTCTTCATAGACTAGGCTAAGAATATAGTAAAACAAGCCTCTAGAGTAATCTTCTGTGATAGAAGAGGAACTAAAAAGCTTACATGCCTCGAAGGTAGGATTCAGCGATCGACCGCTTTATAAGGCCATTATAGCCGAGAACTCGCGGTTTATATGGAGTTAATAGTGGCAGATGAAATAACAGATAGCAAGAAAAAGAACAAGGAAAAGAAACAAGTATAGGAGCCAGCCCTTCATTATAAGCGCGATAAGAGCTGTTTCTGGAGAAGATATTAGAATTTGTTGATAATACAGCTATATATATGCCTATGGCGAAAGGCGCGTCTTATATGTGCTTCTAACACAAGCTCGCTAGTGGTCTTGCGATTTTCGCCATGATCCTCAGTGAAGCGTCATAAACTAGCCCGTCTATCATTGGCAGTGAGCGGAGTAAGGCAGGTGGGTTCACAATTAAGCGCGCGCATCAAACAGAGCCTCCGTCAGCATTCCTGGCCAAATTAATGTGATAATCACGAGGTCATAAGCGGAGTATCGGTTCCTAATGAGTGATCTACTGGTACATTCCCATGTCTTATTTTTGAGAGTTAGTCTAGCAACTATCATACATCCAGTGCTTGACAGCCTGATCTTGCCTTTTCAATTGACGCATCAGCCTTATAGATTGGTGGGAGTCCTATAACGGCGCGTAATGACGTCTCTAACAAAAAGATCAGTTTAAAAATTTAGGGGTTTATTCCAAAATGAAAACCTGGCTGATCTCTATGCGCGCGCGAAAATAACAGATAAACTCTGCGCCTATCAGCCGCATGTCCTCTAACTCTTATACCCAACGAAGTCACTGCTACACAGATGTCGATATCTTAAACGCTAATATAAACGCTGAGTTTCAGGTCTATATACTGTAAGTATGCGGCTTATCACCAACAACAGTATTTCACCTGCCGCCATCGATATCTGCCAACACTAACATCCCTCAATGCAACACCGAAAGCTTGACACAACAAGAGTTGCTCCATATGATAGGACGATTGAAACTATTGTAAGAACTCCTTTGGTTGCCAGAGCCGGTATATTACCATATCTTCAGGCACATTCCACTAGCCGATCCGTCAAGCGGTACAGTAGCAGCTGATTCCTTTGCTATTATATCCAACAAAGAATCAATTTGAGATTTCTCTCTCAAACACTACTGCGATCGACTAAGTAAAGTCTCAAGATACTCAAAAGGCGTGTCTATTGTCCGAGCAAACTTTCTCCGCAAGTTTTATGAGGAGGCTATCGATGACATCGAGTATAAATCGTCGGCTTTCTGGCAGAACGTTCTCCAGGAAGCCTTTGATGAGCGAGGAATCTACTCAGTAACCGCCGAATCCTCACCTGATGGATCGCTGCGACGAGAACAACCATACACTGTCTGCTTTGCTTTGGGTCGAATGCAAGCGTCTGAGTGGCAGTGTATAGAAAGTTGAGGATCAGGCGCTAGATGCAGTTAGGCGCTGTATCCTGAGAGACAATTTGATGTGGATCTGGGCTATGATGACGGTCGGCACCGGAGCTTGTGGATCTTGTCGTCGCGTTCAGACATTTGGATATCCTTTGTCTGTATACAGTGCTGGAACTGAAGTGCTGGATTTACAGTAATTTACGAGGAGTTATTCTGTAGGGAAGTCAGGGATTGAACAGTGAACCTTGAGAGCTGATTGAGTATAGGTACATGCGGATATGGTGGTTCGGCAAAAGGGGGCCTGATAAATTAATCACGTGAGTGTTTTGGCCTACAATTGTCAATCTCATGTCGTCCAGATCTAGGTTTAATTTCGGAGCGCGGAATTTATACCCTGTGTTCAATCCATGTCTAGCGTGTGATCGGATATCCTGCTGGAGTTTGATGCTTCCTGCCAAATACTTGACTGATACCCTTGCGAGTGTTGGCTCATACGGCACGTTGGTTCAACAAACTTCTGACCAAGCAAACAACCAGATTCTTCCCAATGCTACTTATCCGTAACGAGCAGGAATGCCGGCTGGGCGTGTGTTGATTGACGTCCTTATATGCTACCCACTCAGGTCTTCGTCCTCCACGATTCACGCGGGCTTACAGGGAAGCTTGAGCGTGGGAGTCTTATAAAGAGCCGGCCATCAACTTTCAACCGATCGAAGATGGAAACACAGAGAACGTGTGTGTGCAAACTACTACACAGCCAGTGCTCTCAACTCAATTAGCCACGGAATGCCACGGAACCAGCTTCTTCATCCCCTATCATTAACCTACTACACTATCACAATGTGTTTTTACGACCTAGTTGTTTGGGATTGCGGCTATTGGAAATGGGGCAAGTTTCGAAGGCGATGCTACAAAGAGGATCGCACTGGTGAAACTTGTGGAATGAGGCTTGTATTTGAGCGATGAAATCAACAGATGTACTGCAAGTTATGTAACCAAATCAAAAAGAAAAATAACACTATCGAAAGAATATCCAAAAGAATCCCTCAACTTCGAGAATGGAACTGCTGCGCCAGTGTCGCAAGATAGGAGGAAGAATTGGTAGAGCTTGCAGTCCAGGTGCAGAGGCTCAACGAGCAGCATCTTAGAGATGTGCGCGGTGAAGCTAACATTACGTCTTCAGTACGCAAATACCTTTAAGCCACAGGTCAGTCTCGGCCGCTCAATTGCTCTACCCACCGTCCTCGTTGACACAGCTCAGGAAGATCATCCAATACCCCCCAGACACTCCAGATCCCTTGTGTAATTCCAGACAAGACACAACCATTCAAGCTTTATCATGCTAGTCGACGTCAAGAAAGCAAACAGTGAGATTCTGACCAATTTAAACCTATGGACTCTCGCTAGACAACGAGTTCAAACCGCTCTCCTATATAGAGCGTAGAGGCATTCTCAATTATCTACATTTCATGCGCGATGTTTTAAAACCCGTGCCAATCGACTGACCCTCAACAACAGGGTCTCTAGGCAAAGTGAATGGGCAAGACGACAGGGGTTGAATATGAAGAAGGATAACAATTGTAGGTACATTGAAAGCTATTCTTCAAGTGTCCAGCGTACTATCTGAAGCGGCGTCCACTCTCATGGCATGGGGTGTTTGATATAGAGTATGAGTAAACAAGGCCCTGCTTGAAAACCACCCCAAGTGGTGTACTCCGTAATCACCACCCCAATTTGTGGCTGGACCCACTCTTACAGAGGCTTGACGCCGGCATCGGCTTTTCACATACTAAATCCCCCTTTTCTGTCCAGACCCCGTAGACCGTAGTCTCTCTACTAAAGTGAAGATAACTAAACCTGCACTATCTACCTTAATTAAAGTTATTATGACCTACCGTTTTAGTAAGAAACTATTTATAATAGAGTCTCTTATTAGTACCACTTTCCTTACTCTCTAAGCAGCTCAAGCTGCTATTCACGACGCCGCCCATTCTAAGGCTCAGGCCTACGCTATCGAGCGAACTAAGCCAAATGCTAAAACACCAAGATATATTACCTACTAATATATAAAAGAAAAACGCTTTAAAGATTAATCTAAAGAAAGCATTTACGATTCTAAAAAAAGAAAAACTAGCCTTAAGATAACATTCTGCCTATATAAATTCGCGCTTAAACTTATACCTGGTTAGGAGGTTAAGTGGATAGTAGAGCATATTAATATACCTATATCGCGATTTTATAACTATAAATAAATTCTGCTATATTTATTCTCTTGCTATTGGAGAGAAGCCATTTTAGAGAGAAAAGATAAGATAATAAGTATATAGAATGCCAGGACTTATCCTCTATTTATTCATTAGAAATTCCAGAATACCGGTTAAGGCGTAGTTAAGAATATTACCTGGCATGATATTAATAACCTCCTCTAATAATACTATAACAGTGAATTAAATAGCTAGACTGCGATGAAATGGCTATATAATAAATTGAAAGCTAGGGGATATTATTATCGCGATCTTAGGGACCAGAATAACCATATTTTATATCT
>VYWZ01001131.1:0-17257 GCA_008711595.1 Fusarium xyrophilum | reverse complement strand
TATTTTTATTTTTATTTTTAGTTTTATTTTTTTTTTTTTTTTTATTTTTATCTTTGCCCTCTTTCGCCAAGTCGCCACCAAGCAACTATCACGCAGCCGCTCTCCTTTTTTTCCTTGGGTCTTTCATTTTGATCTCTTTTTTTTTTTTTTTTTTCCGTAATCTCGTCTAAGATTGGGATAGGTACTCTTGACTAAAAAAGCCAAGCAAGGCGGTGCAAAAAGGAAGGGGGTCCCAACCGCCGCACGTATCGCATCCTTCCACCGGTCTCTATAGTGACTACGGAGTAACTTACAGAGTACCTACTTGAGGTTTCTCTCGCCGATCTGTCGTTGTTCGCAAAAGTGGGCTGGCTCCCTCGATGCTGGTCTGGTGTTTCTCAAGCAGGGATCAAAGGCAGGACTGCGCAGGTCGTCGCAGATCGCACTAGGCTGGATCTTGTTCTACCTCATCAGCAGCACAGCTCAGTTTTGTTTCTTCTTTTTCTTCGGCCTGCTTTGCCTGCTGGAACTCACTTGATCTTGTACCACTCTTAAATCGACGCGGGCCCGGCTGCAATAGGCGGACCTTGAGCTCCAGTTGTAAAGCTTGCTGCGACTAGCGAGCTCCCTCCTATCGCCCTTCCAACTTATCCTGCGCCTTACCAGAGATATTCTCTCCTGTCACAAATTCTTTCAACATCAGTTTTCCGTCATGAAACTCTGGAGCTCAGTACTCGCGGCTCTGGCTTTGACTTCCAGTCAAGCAACAGCTCAGACAGTCGATTTATCAGCGTCTTCAGACCTCACTTTCATTGGAGGCACACGAAGACAGAAAATTACGCGGCAAACCGGTCCTCCCACAGGCGCATATTCTTCCTACGCCTCCAAGATCACACTGCAGGGCTCCAGCGACACCGAATCGGACCAACTCACGAGTACCCTCACAGGCCTTTTCCCCACAGATGTCACAGATAGCACGACCATTACCAGCAACCTGACAGAGACTGGCACAGGAACCGCCACAGTAAATGGTGCCTCGACTACCACGACGAAATCAAAGCCTACAAACACACAGCCCTGTAACAATTATGTCGAGCTTTGCAAGCGCAAGTACGGCAATATCACGGTGGTTGGCTGCCACAACTCACCCTTCGTAAGGCCGGGTAACTCTGGCTCGAACCAGGAGCTTGAGGTTGAGACGCAACTTGATGATGGCATTCGCTTCCTTCAGGCTCAGATCCAGTTCCCCAGCAACTCATCAGTGCCACACTTTTGCCATTCGACCTGTGATCTTCTTGATGCGGGTCCCATCACCGACTGGCTGACCAGAGTACGAAGGTGGGTTGATGACCACCCATATGATGTTGTCACTATTCTTCTTGGAAATGGAAACTACTCCCATCCCGATCTTTACGTACCGTACATCAGAGAGACCGGTATATTGAAGTATGTCTACCAAGCGCCTTACCTCCCAATGGCCCTTGACGACTGGCCCACTCTGGAAGACCTGATCATTCGTGGCAAGCGAGTCATCATGTTCATCGACTATGTGTCGGATCAGAAGAAGTACCCCTGGCTTCTCGATGAGTTCACACAGATGTGGGAGACTCCTTTTGATCCCCTGGATCGCAAATTTCCCTGCACTGTCCAGCGTCCTCCTGACTTGAGCGACAAATCAGCCAAGAACCGCCTGTACCTCATGAACCACAACCTCAACGCCGAGTTCAGCGTCTTTGGTGCCGAAATTCTGGTCCCCGCTGTGGCACTACTCAACACAACTAATAACGTCACGGGCTATGGCAGCCTGGGTGTTGCGGCCAACAACTGCCGCTCTGACTGGGGCCGGGCTCCCAATATTCTCAATGTGGACTATTACAATTACGGCGGCTTCCCTGGCTCTGTCTTTGAGGTTGCTGCGCAGATGAATAACGTGACATACAACCGTGACAGTTGTTGCGGTACCGTGAGCCTGGCTCCACATACATATCAAGCTAGTTCTATGACAGCTTTGCTGGCTGCATTGGTGTCAGCATACCTCATGTTTTAGACGTGCGCATGGGGCATATATATATATATATATATATATGACCGCATTTCTGACTGGGTCTGTTCGCACATAGATAGAAGCGTATTGATTTTTTGTTTTGCATAGACTGGAAGTTTGGGATCAAAGACATATGGGCAGGTTCAGTACTCACCACAACTTTATGATTGAGGATGAGGCTCTCAGGTGTGAATCAAGTTCTCGTTTTCATAGTAGAAATTCTTGTTTTGGATCAGCTTGTTTACCATGTAGCTCGCCCTGTTCAACTTTGGAAACGGTCTAAGTCAGCATCCAATGAATGAATGTCTACGTCAACTTCGGTAGGCATTCTCTTTTTTCCATGGACAATTTCCTTGGAGCTTAGTTTGATCTTCCAAGGACAAAATACCTGCTCTTCTGGTGAAATGCTGTGTAAATTCGGTGTGGCTTTCGAATATCTCATACAAATATACAATCAAATGTGCCCACCAGGCACGTAAACAGACAGACAATATATATGTCTTGCACCGGTGTAGCACATTATAATCGGTGCACAAGATCATGCACGATACTCGCATGCGAAGTCAGTTTCATGGCAAACCTCATATTTATATAAAAGCCTTTACTCTATCCGTGTACCTGTTTTAATACCAACTCGCATATAGGGTATGTGTAAATACCAGGCATGTATGTATGTATATCTTGACTTCTGCGAAACAATTCTTATGGTTGTCCAGATCTGCAAAAAAAATGCACCTTCTGTAGGATTATTTGTTGATGGGTCAGGAATCACAAACCGTATGCCAGAATTACCCGAAAGCGATGGAAGAATGCTGCCGGGTGAAGTGTGTTCTGTTGTTATTCTCTGCTCAGGTTGAGAGTCTTATTCAAACTGGAGGTGTTTACGCTAGAGCCCATTGCAGATACCATTGCGTCAAGACTGGCAGTACTCTGTATACGTGCCCTACATGGAAAATGCAGTGATTGGTCAGATCTGTCCTATTTATACCATAGCTAGACAAGCGCCGTCGATAAATCAAGGGGTCTGCACGCAGCGGCCGATAGCCCACCATTTGAGACAACTGAACTGATCATGCATGCACTTCTTGTGGCTCGCATCGGTCAACTCACTACGAGGACAGGAGCCCAAAAGCCAAGCCCTGCCTGTACATACATAAATGAATGCGGCAGAGGTAACATGCCGTGACTAGGACAGGTACCGCAATAGCGGGAGAGAGGAAGGATTCACAAAAAGATTCGTTGTGTAGGGTTACATTACAGCGTCGACGACAAGGCAACTCAGCTGTACACACAGCGTGAAAACCCTCACACTCTTTCTCCCCGCTGTTCTCAGGGCTTCCTTTAAGCACAGACAAGAGGGGAGAGGAAAGGACCCCTCTCAGCCTTGCCAAAAAGAACACAAGTATTGTGGAAATCTCCGGTAGCTGATGACAAGGCTGTTTAGCTAGACTCAACCCAGTTGCGCCTCTGAGGCTTGAAGCTGGAGTCGAATGACACCTCGATGTCTTGGACACAGTGGATAATCCGTATTTGTGCGTTAAAGGCAGTAGGATTGTTTGGGAGAGCCAAGGGCGGAGGCCGCCTATAACAAGTGTCGATTGGATAGATGATTACTGCTAGCCTTTGAATTGAATCGGAAACCCCCCAAGGTACTCTGTACGAAGGATTACTTTCGCCTCCAAGGCTCATATAAGATAGCCACTTCTGAAGCGCTTGGGTGAGGGTCAATAAGCGACTCGAGAAGTAGCACTGCTTAATCATCGCGTTGTGTTACAGCACATGAGACAGGCCGAAGAGAGTTATTACGGCACTTGGACAAAATATGAGATCTCGCATGGTCTTTCGCGTGGTGGGAAGACCCAGAGAACAGGTCCAGCCCCAGCCTTGCAGAGGTTAATGATCCGCCCGACCCCGACGACGACCAAGCCCCTCATAGGATGGACGGGGAAGCGTCAGGGGTGCCTAGCCAGTGTTAGTTTGACCCATCCAAGATTGGTAGCTGACCACTAACGTAACCTAGGGTGACAGGACGTTCGTTACCGTTCATGGCTGAACGGCTGAAGTTGCTCAGTAAGGGGGAGGCTTGTCCATTCCATATCCTCTCCTCTCCTCTCATCCCTTCTGTCTTGTGTAGTGTAGTTCTCGTTTATGTATCGCTCGTTCCCTCCCGATAACCGACAAACAAACTATTAGCATCGTCAAATCCTTCGTTGTCTGATCGGCCCGTCCCTCTTTTTGCGCGTCGTGCCCCGCCCACCATACCGCGAGCGATCGATCCATACCTACCTACCATAGCGTACTGCTGGAACTGTTTACCCCCGGGCTTTGAGCCGTTGTCTAAAGTCACAAACAATACCCAATAATGTAAAGAGCTGCGCACCATGGCATACCAAGATGACCGGGCTGAAGAGCCCTTTCAGACTTACGAGCCATATCATCCTGCTGGCTCTGTGACCGCATCGCAAAGGCCCGCAACAAGCCAACCGCACCTGAGCCATCGCGTCTCTGCCATGACAACATATTCCGATGATAATTCGTACCCTCAGCTCCACGGTCGCGAGTCTATGTTGTCTCTCGACTCCTATGCAGGAAACTCGAGCCCACCCCAACAAGAATATGACGGACATTCGTACGCTGCTGGGTCTGGATGGTCCGCATCATTTGGCTACAATGGAGCCGGGGGATCGTACGCGCCTGTGTCTGCAGCTGGGCCTCCTCCCTCGCGGTTCCCATCTCGAGCCAAGCGTGCATACGGCTCATCTCTCGGAAGAACCATTCGAGAGGAAAGCACAGAAGACGAAGCATACGATCTGTCATTGCTTGGTGGTGCAGCGCCCATGGGCCACTCTGGTCGCTATGATCCCATAAAAGAGGATGAGGATGATGTGTCTCCTGGTTTCGACTTGAGCGCCGCGCCAGGGCCAATGACCTCGCACGATGAGGTTTTCGTGAAGAAGCTTCAGGCGCAAGAGGCTAGCGGGATGTTGACAGGAGGTTTGGGCCAAGGGTTTCATGCGGAGGTCAAGATGCGTGATGCCGAACTTCTGTCGTCGACCCCATCTGTTCAGAGGAGTCTGTCGCGGTCCTTTTCGCGCCGCAAGCCGCCTGAGCACCTTGGTCGATTCGAGACGATCCGACGAAGAGGGCAGGACGAAGCTAATCGGAAAGGAGAAGTCATTGAGGTGATACTAGAGGAGGGACCAGGTGCCGACCTGAGCAGCATCGAGGGACTCAGTACGGTTGCCTCTAATGATTTTCGCCGATCAACATTCCCGACCAAGGAGGGCAAGACGGAAATCTTCTACCCTCGACCGAACTGGAAGCCTCCAACGATGCGATGGCCCTACCTCACTTTGCTGATTATCATATCGGTTGGGTTGGCTATTGCACAGGAATACCTTTTCCAACGATTTCACGAAAAGCCCATAGTAAAATTCCGGTCACCTAAAGATATAGACACCTTTGTCTATCTTGCCATCAAATTCTTACCAACAGTAGTTGCGGTTACTTTTGGCGTGTTCTGGCAGTTCACTGACTTCGAAGTCCGCCGCCTGGAGGCTTTCTACCAGCTATCCAGACAGCAGGGCGCTCTGGCTTCCAAGTCAATCAATGCCGACTATGTCACAAGCTACAGCTTCTGGCGACCTTTTCGAGCGATCAAGCTTGGTCACTATGCGGTGGCTTTGTCTTCCTTCGCCTCAACACTCGCCGTTTCCCTCGTACCAACCTGTGCAGCGGCTTCGATCACACTCACACCGAGCCGCGAGGAGCGTATGGAAAACCCCAGTGACATGAAGGAGATCTTTGTGGCCTCGGTCTGGTCGCGACTTTTGACGGTTACTTTGGTGTTGTGTGCAGCGATGGGGTGCGGCTTGCTATATGTTTTACAAACTCGGCGATCAGGCCTGCTTTCTGATGTCAGAGGCATTGCTGGTCTTGCTAGCATGGCTGTAGTGAGTCATGTCTTGATGGACTTCAAAGACATGGACACAGCCAAGCATAAAGACATTCACCAAAAGTTGAAGCGTCGTCGATACATGCTGAGAAATTCTTCGCTTGCACCTTACGAGGGCACAAGCACAAAGGTGGAAACGGACAGCGAACAGGATGATGGCACCCATCTCTCGGAGCACCCGCATCCCCTGATGCTACGTCCAATGGGATGTATCCCTTTCATCACTGGGTTGATCCTCTTTGTAGCATTGATCCCAACGTTTCTCTTCACTCCCGCCCAGATCATCGCAGACAAGGCTGCCTGGGTCGTCACAGCGTTGGCCGTCATCCTCAAGCTATGCTGGGGCGCGATGGAGACATCCGTTCGTATGATAGAGCCTTACTATATCCTCTCAAAGCGACATGCGCACTCAAAAGTTCTAACCCTTGATTACACCGCACTTCCGTTTGCTTATATGCCGCTGCGAGCGCTCTTGAACGGCCACTTTCTAGTGTTTCTTGTTGGGTTCGGTAGTGTCATGGCTGAATTCCTGACAATCCTTGTAACCAGCCTTGCAACGGTGGATGGACAAGGCTTCGTCACAGGATATGGAATGATTAAAGGGAAGTGGAAGGATGACGAAGAGAACAGTGAATCACTCAACTCTGGACAGGAGACCATACGCTCATTCTATATCACCCTCGGTGCCACATTATTCATACTCATGTACATGTTTGTTGTCTCAAACATGGTGTTCTTCCGCCGGCGCCATCCTTTCCTGCCGCGTCAGCCCAACACTATTGCGTCAATTCTGGCCTTTATCCACCAGAGCAAGATGCTGTACAATTTTGTGGGAACCTCGAAGCTAAATAACGCAGAGATGGCGAAGAAGCTCGATGACGGTAGGACGTATGGACTAGGATGGTTCACTGGAAGAGACGGACAGACACACTGCGGAGTGGACCAGGAGGAACTGACTAGTTCTTACAAGCACGGTGTCGACTATACGACGATGAACAATCCATGGAATGCACAGTGGGATGTGCTGTAGAATGCGCAATATATCTCATGATTATGGAACCAAATCTGTGTATGGCCATAGTTCAGCAGGTAAACACAACATCTGGACGGCTCAAGGCTGGAGTTTGGTAAATTAGACATCGGGCGTCGGCGATGAATTCTACGGTTCTATTTTATCCATATTTCTTATCTGAGGCATAACGTACGTCGCTGGAGTTTGAGGATCTCTCGAAACAGAAGCGTCAACATAAAGGCATAGCATTTGTTAGGAATGCGGCGGGCGAAACATGTAATGAGACTCGGATGAAGATGAAACGGAATGGTGACGATTCATATTCTCGCTTAGTGTAATGCTCTTTGTTGGTCTAACACGTGCTGGGTATGAATTTTGAATGGATAAACACGTCGATCATACTTACTATTATCTTCCGTATCAGATGGTTTCGAGTTGACGCGTCCATGCTCCGTATTAGTAGTTTTTGACGCTTATGTTTGAGGAATGTGTCGCCTGTCCAGTAACAAGACCTGTAACATTCCCCAGTGGATTATGCCGGCCATTCCACGCGTAATGCATGTCCTTCTCTAAGTTGTCCTTACTCTGTAGTTAATCTCAATTTCTCTGTATCCGTACAGCGTTTATTACAGTGGCACATCGTCGAATACTATTGGCCTTTGGAATGCATACCCCTGAATATCGGGGCTGTGATGGTTGGAGATCTGGAATGCGAGATGTCCAATAGGAAACGAGAGTCGACGATTCTGGGTTTTGTGAGCAGAATTTCCACTGTTGAAACTGACTACGATGGTGTGAGAACGGTAGACGTTGACTATCTAAACTCAATTGTGGTTATTGGCATCGTTGTCGAGTTTGAGATTCATCTGATAATTCTGGTCAGATATTCTCCGAGTATGGGAGAAATTGACCCAAGCTAACTTATTAGGCAGACAATTGCCAGAAGCGTTGCTCGTCCTTCGCTTGCGTGGTGTTCCCTTGAAGGACGCTGGCCGCCAATCTCATCTGCCAATGAGCTTACTCTATGTGAAGCGAAGTTCTAGAAGAACGCGAGTCTTGGCATCATCATTGAGATTGATTTATCAAAGTCTATCGATAACTCAAAAGTTGAGCTTGATTTCGACATTTCTTCAGACGAGTTCAGAATCAGAAGGACGCATGGCTCTGGTTGGGGCAAAATTCAACAGTCTCAGTAACGATATTGACCACATTCCCCCAACTCGTAATAGTGAGTGCCTTACATTCATGCAAGATTTTCTCAATCGCAGACAGACGGAGATGCCGAAAGCAGTGTTTCCAAGAAAACCACGATATTAGCCCAAGAACAACCAAGACAGGACGCGACAGCACCCGAGTACACAGCCTCTTCGCGCCTGACTCTCATAATTCGCTCGCCATTGCTGTCACTGTGTGTGCTTTTCTGAAATCGGTGCGCCTTGAAAGGCCTGACACCTGAACTGGCACACCTGAAGGGAACGAAGTGAGCAAGGGCCACACCCCTCGGGCATCGGCAGAGTTACAGAGACTGCCTGTAGGCTGTATGGAGGCCCTGAGGCTGTGCAAGCCTCAATTAATTAAACCCATCTTCTCTACTCTGTACGGATACAGAGTACAGAGTGACAATGCGAGAGCTGGTTCATGGTTACCTACCGAAGGTGGGTGGCATCCGTATCATGACAATTTTTGGCTTACCTCATTGTTACAACATTTATTGTTCGTACCTATTCTTTGAGGGCATGGGAAATCGCCCAGGTCTTGGCTTTTGACGGCCTTGTGGACAAAAGACCAACCACACGCAACCTTTCAAAAGTCGTTGACATAAAGATTCAGCCACACTACTGCATGTTATGGCACAAAAACCGGAAACGCTGATGTTCATAATACCCCCAATCGTGGTTCACGCATCGAAAGTTCAAGCAACGCCTGCTGACCTGGGTTTATCTTATGCAGCGTGATGCCGCCTCTACATACTATAGCAACTAACCAGCCCTGCTAGCCTCTTGATTGCCAACATCTGTTGATTGCGTTTGTATCCGTAGTGACAACGCAATCAAGATCTCCGGCAACAAATGGGTGGCCACTCGCACATTTCATTCAATCGACGTTTTAGCCAGCCCGAAACATCCGTCCTCGGTACGTACAACATATCACTTTATAAACGGAGTGAGAAGACAAATTTGGACATCGTCTTCCAGGGGTAAGGCCTTGTTGCTGATGGGGAACAAAGTGTGTATCCGTACCCACAAAGTATACTGTTATAGTCGATACGAGATCGTCACCCCATACCCACGCATGCGCCCGTGGTATTGGCTTTCACTTGGCCCAGCGCTTGGCCTACATTCCAAGTACCTGCACAGCCTCCAGACTCTTGACTTGGGGGGCATGCGCCTGAGACGTGCTAGCATTGATACACCGCGTGTCATGGTTGAATACGACAAAACCTATTATTTCTTGCCTTTGTACTAGGTATTTAGTCCTTGCGACGGCTGAGCACTGCCAAACCACTTCCAATATTGCTCGTCAGATGAACTGGTCCTTCAGAGACCAAGGCCCCTATAACACGCATCACAAAGCAGGACCCAAGACCAGGCTAGGCCAAACCCGTCCCTCAAGGCCCCGCTTCACCGCACTCGTGAAGGGCCAACCCACCCACGCCCCCTGGCCCCCTTCGACTGCACCGCGTACATACCTACGAATCAATTTACTCGCTAAGGTACCTGGGTAAGGTACTTGCCGCTATTATGAGTGCCGACCAGGTCAGGTCGTACCTGCTTTCCTGTTGCCACTGCCATTGCTACCCAGGTTCCTGATCCCTCCCTCTCTCCCTTCTGGCCCGTCCTCACTCCTCCCCTTGGCTGTTGCCGCTGGTCTTCCTTTTCCCTCTCGTCTTCCCCCCACACAACAAATTCATTTCATTCATCATCCGCGACAACGACGAGACGACCAGACGCTGTCTCTTTCAGCCACGCCTCGTCGCGGAGACGATTTCTCGCCTCGACCTTTCGCTAATTAACTTCTTTCTTTATTATCGCCTTACTCCGTTCCTAATTCTACGCCAATTGCCGCGGCCTCACTCTCGCTATCCATCTAGCCAAAGTCAATCCGTAAGAAATTCGCGTCTTTGGAAGGCCATAATCCGTCGCCCCCATTTCCGATACTTTGTCGATCACGACTCTGTCGTGGGCTTTGCTTGGAATCATACTAGTAATCTTGGACTATTGGAAGGAACGGAAGTGCACTGTCAACAACCCCGGACTTGTAACGACGACAACCAACTCTCGACCGAACGAAGCGACTCGATCGACAAGGAACCCGATCATCACTGGGATACGTGGTCACGATGTGGTCTTGTATTACGAAACCACTGGCGGTTCTCGCCTCAGTGGTTGCCCTGGCCTCTCCCGTCTCTGGAGAGAAGATTCTCTACTCCAACTCGCTCAACAGTTGCCAGAAGGATAACGGTTTCAAAGCTACGCTCTTCAACGTCGCACTGACACCGAACAACGGTTCTGCCTTTGTCAAGGCTGTGGCAACCTCATCCATCCAGGGCAAGGTTGTCTTCGACATTCGACTCTCGGCATATGGCTACCAGTTCCTTCAACAGACCGTAGACCCTTGTACAATCAATCTTGCCGGTCTCTGTCCCATGGTTTCTGGAAAGATTCCATTTAAGTTTAACTTGCCAGTCGGTAAAGAAAATCTCAAAGAAGTACCCGGAATCGCCTACAGTGTCCCCGATCTCGACGCTACTGTCCGTGTTTATGTCAACATGTCTAGCACTGGCGAGAGCGTTGCTTGTGTCGAAGCTGATTTTTCCAATGGAAAAACAGTTGATCTCAAAGGTGTCAAGTGGGCTACTGCCACCATTGCTGGCCTTGGTCTGATCTCTTCTGCGGTTGTTTCCGGAGTTGGTCACGCCAACACTGCTGCTCATGTCGCTTCTAACTCGCTCTCCTTGTTTGGCTACTTCCAGGCACAGGCCATTCTTGGTCTCACCAGCGTCGGACTCCCCCCAATCGTTTCCTCTTGGACTCAGGATTTCCAGTGGTCAATGGGAATCATCCGTGTTGGTTTCATGCAGGACATTTTTACGTGGTACCAACGAGCAACCGGCGGTACACCCGAGTCTATTCTGTACAATGTTCGCCAAGTGTCGGTTGAGGTTCAGAAGCGAAGCTTGCAGGCTGCCTCTACCAGTATCGATCTTTTCAAACGTAGTGCCGCCATCATGCCTCGAAGTATTACGGAACCCATCGGTCATGCTGCTGGGGCACTCGCTAAGCGCGCCAATATCCAAACTGAGGATGGTACTTATATCGTGTACGGTATTCAGCGAGTTGCTTTTAAGTCCGGGATTGAATCCACCAACCTGTTCATGACCGGCCTCACTTTCTTTTGCATCTTTGTGGTCATCACATTTCTGGCTATTGCTGCTTTCAAGGGTCTGTGCGAGCTTTGCGTTCGTCAGAAGTGGATGGCCCCAGACAAATTCCTGGAATTTCGAAACGGTTGGATGACTGTCCTTAAGGGCGTTCTCTTCCGTCTGACACTCATCGGTTTCCCTCAGATGGTCATTCTTTGTTTGTGGGAATTCACTCAACAGGATTCGCCTGCTGAGGTCGTTCTGGCTGTCTTCTTCCTCTTAGGAATGATCTTCACTCTCGCTTGGGGCGCCAGTAAGGTCATTCGCATCGCTCGCCGTTCTGTTACCATGCACCGCAACCCAGCCTACATCCTCTTCTCGGATCCCCAGGCCCTCAACAAGTGGGGTTTCCTCTACGTTCAATTCCGAGCTTCTGCTTACTACTTCATTGTCCCCGTCCTCGTCTACACTGTGGTCAAGGCAATGTTTGTTGCATTGGCTCAGAAGAACGATGTGGCACAGGCAGTTGGGTTTATCATCATTGAGGTCGGTTTCTTAATTGCCGCCTCGGTTCTTCGACCCTGGATGGACAAACCCACCAACTCGTTCAATATCGCGATTGCTGTGATCAACTTCATCAACGCCATCTTCCTTCTCATCTTTTCCAATGTGTTTGGGCTACCCAAGATTGTCGTTGGTGTTGTTGGCGTCGTGTTGTTCGTTTTGAATGCTGCATTCGCACTCATTCTTCTTCTCATGCTTATCGTCTCAACGGCCTTGGTCTTCTTCCGCAAGAACCCTGACGCGCGATACCAGTTCATGGCCGATGATCGTGCCTCGTTCATGAAGTCTCAAACTCAGGTCAACGCCACAACTGAGCTTGATGCACTTGCCGCTACAGCCCGAGGTGACAAGGCTGGTTATAGCAACAAGCACCTCGATCTCGACGAGGAGGACTCGGTGTCGTCAGAGAGTTTGAGAAGACGGGCGGAGATGAACAACCAGTCCCAAACATCATTTCAACGGGGCGATGTTCCTCCCCGGTCTCCTGTGAACCCCGCCATGCCACTCTTCCCTGCTGACGGACAGCGACCGGCAAGTCCGTTCCGCAATGCGTCACCAAACCCATACCAACAGTCGACGTCCAATCTCTCTCAACAACGGTCGGCAGGTGACAGTAGCCCAGGCGGTTACAGATCACAGAACAATGCCAGGTAAGCTTTCACGATTGACGAGTAGAGCGATGCACATGCTGACCCCTCTTTAGCCCTTGGCAGCGTGGTGCTGGTTACGAGCACTAATCGATGTAACCGAGGATCTATCCATTTATCTCACGACAAGCCTACACCCGAGACCCCTATCATCAGCGTAGGCTTCGGATTTGATGACCTTTTGTCAAAAGCGAGCCGGCCCAATAGCATTAACACATTGAATTTTCTGCTATGGACGATGAGAGTTTGCTCTCGACTTGAGCGACTTAAGCCATTAATCGATATTGACCACGCGAAGATGGTGTTTTCTTTTTCCTTATTTGTTTCGTGCTACTCAAATTTCTTTTTGGATGGTTTGTCGAAAGCATGACGACGGCGTCTGCTTTGAGACCTGGCGTTGGTGATAATCGAAACCCTAGTGCTCTTACGAGTATTTGCTTTGTATATATAAACATTATCGGGAAGGGATGAGGAATGCACTTTTTGCCACTGCATTGGGATGGCATAGGCACCAATTCACGTTCGATATCCGAGGTAGTATGCCACAGCTTAGAAGATGTGGCAGTGGGGAGCTTGACTTCCCATTACTTGCATCCAAATCAAAACCAAAAAATTCCAATAACCATATTGCTGTCCACGTGAATGACAGTGGCCTGAAATAGCCTCCTAAGTCAGCTCGAGGCTGAGATTCAGAGACAATCCATGTAAAGTGCATTGCATTATTTATCTATTGAAAAAAGGGTTTTCCAGTGACTGTGACTGGCACTTCCGTGGTTAACGGAGAAGTAATTATCCATGGAGGTTGTATCAAATGTATCTGAGCTCAGTGCTCGGTATGGATGATGCAAAACCAGCCATCGTAGGGATTGAAAGCCTTCAACACTCATGCACACTTCCATGAAAGACCTCGGACTTTGAAGAGGGAAACACCAAATACCCAGCCTCCCCAACCATCCGTACAAATACAATGATTATTTCCATATCTGAGCGGAACAGCAAGGCTTTGCGTCTAAACGAGAGGACTTTGAGATACAGTGAGGAAGAGGCAAAACAAGACTACTCTGAGTCCTGTGGTATGTGACTATTGGTACATGTCGAATGGTATATAGGCAAGGTAAGCAAGCAAACAGGCGAGGCAAAAAAGAGCAAGTTCAAGGAAATGGAATTTTGTGAGACCACGAATGTCTCTGGACCAGTAAGTAGGCTTTGAGAGCCAAAAGGCTTGTTGACGGGAATTTTGCCAGATGGAAGACCTAGGCAGATACCTAGATATGGCTGATGGACTGATGAGACTGAGTGCGTATCTCTCGTCTTCGTTAGATTCAAGTCCGGTAAAAAAAAGTGCGCAAAGGCTTGAGATAAAGTGAAGATGGTGGACAAGAGAGGGATAGAAGATTGTTGAGAAACATTGTCGTCGAGAGTTGTGATAATGAAAAGGTCAGTGCCTATCGCAGTTGGCGATAGATGTCGTTTGTTGTCGTGATAAATGTTTGTTAACCTCGTAGAGGTAAAGCTCCAGGTCCCTCCCATGGATGTTCCCTTTCAACGCCCACCCTTCCTTTAGCTCCAATGCAAATTGGGATTGTCTCACCGCCAACACCAACAACACCTGCCACTTGATTTCTTAGTCCTCCCACGTCATTTCATAATCTTCCTCTCACCCTCCTTTCTTTCATCTCTGCATCATCAAATGTTCATTGATGGCATAACATGTGAAGTCGCATTTGGAAAAAACGCTGCGGCAGGTCCCGACAGCCACATACGTGGCCTCATGCAGGAGCCAGGAACCAGGAACCAAAATCCAATAGACCCGATCTGGATTGAATTTGAGGGGTCAGAATGCAAAGCCTTGTTCCATCAGCTTGTCGACATCGCCACCTGCTGCTTGCACCGCTTTCATGGCCGCCTCACTTAATCGTCGCCTCCGTTCCATCGCCTCACGCTCTCTTCGCGCTTTGGTCTTGGAACTGCCGCTCGGCGCAACACCTGTCATGAGGAGACCGCCGTCGCTGGGAGTAAAATTGACGAACCCGATCTCGCTGCCGCCTCCACTGCTGCCGCTTGCATCTCGAGACCGTCGTTGCTTGCGCATTGCTGTGGGAGTCCCCGGTACTATACCTCGACCCGAGGCGCTGCGAGCTGATGCGACGGACGCGTTGGAGCTGTGGCGCGAGTGCGCTGTGGCGGGCGTGGGTGGAATGGACGGCTGGCGTGTCTTGCGGATTGGAGAGCAAGACAAGTGTCGTGCTCCAGAAGACGGGGCTCGTGGCGGACGATGGCGTTCTGATGTTGGAGGGATAGGCGGTGGAGGGAGGTAAGTCTGGGTGTTTAACGAAAGGTCGTGACTGGGAGCCGAGGCGTGTCGCGGTTGTGGCGTATGGATCATGAGGCCAGCCGAATTGGGATCATGAACCTGATACTCGTATGGCAACTCCGCATGCTGGGCGTGCATGGCAAGGTTGAGGCTGGCGTTTTTCTGCTGTTGCGGATCGGCTACCACATATTCGCCATTCTGGTTTAAAAGATTTAGATCCCACCACCCGCTTTGATGAGGATTTTGAGCCATATACTCTTGCCCCGGCCATGTCTCGGGTGCAGCACCCACAACAGGAACAGGTTGCTGTTGTGGGTGAGGATGAACATGGGCTTGTGGGTGTGGATGAGGATGTGGATGAGGATGGGGATGCTGGTGTGGATGCTGGTGTGGATGAGGGTGTTGCTGATGCTGCCAAGCCGACTGAGGAACTTGCCCTGCCATGTCGGGGTGGTAAAGACCAGGTTCAGTCTTGACTCCTGGCGATTCTGCTGGTGTGTGGATGCCGTTGGTGCTGAAGAAGCGGAGAGAGTTGTTCGGAGGTGGCTGAGGAATTTCACTAAAGGGATCGTCACAAAACCCATGAACAAAGTTGGTGCTCTCCGGCCCGCATGTCGGCGATGGGGGGAATGCGTCATTACCGTTGCTATATTCGTGATGCTGCAGTCGCAGGGCCCGAGGAGGATTGTGTATGGTCGGAGAGCCTGGGCGGTCTATGGCAGCGAGCGTCTTGGGTTTGCGAAGTTTACTGGTTTTACGAATCGTGGATGAGAGTGCCTCGACGAATTTGTTGGGTTTCCTTGCCATTGTGCTGGGTGGGGTTGGCGATGACGGTTGTGAAAGAGGCACCCGCTTTCCAGGCGAAGAGTGCAGTGAAATGCCATCAACTCTGGGTAGTTCTGGGTCCGACATGGAAACTCGAGGTACCAGGGGGGGCTTCTCATCCGTCAGTCCAACGGCACTCGCAAGTGCGAGGCTTCGAGGATCGACCTCATGCGATGCACTTGCGACAGCGGATGAGGCTGGCTGAGAGGGGATTGTCGCGTCGACCTGAGAACTGCAGGAGAAGAAATCAAACTCATCTTCAGTTGTTGAAACGCCTGATGAGGCAGACGCAGTGGACTCGGCGGGATGGTCGAGGATAAGTCCATTGGCCAGGGCCGGCATTGATGGGTTATGACCGTGTGGATCGGCCACAGAAGACGGGATTTCGCCATCAAAGTTGAGAAACTGACCAAAGAAGTCGTTTGATCCATCGTTAGGTCCACTGTCGAGATCCTGCCAGTAGAAGCCCGGGTCGCGGTCGACAGCCTCAACCCGATAGGGCAAGGTCCAAGAGGCCATTGGGATACTGGACTGTTGTTCTGCAACAGTAGTTGAAGCTGATGGGTGAGGATGCAATGGAGGCGTGGTCAGCCAAGCGAGTCACCTGGGGCTGGCTGAGAGAGTTACGGAAGACGACGAAGATGTCGAAGTGGAAGTGAAGGTTGATCGCATGAATGAGGTGAGAGCCAAAAGAATGGCAACGGAGGGAATGAAAAGAAGGAGCCAAACCCGGAGCCTGAGGAGTCTTTGAGCGATAGTGAGAAGAGAGGCGAGAGGCCCGGGCCAGTCAGAGGCAGCAAAACAAAGTTCAAGACGAGCAACAAGGGACTCGGCGGGTAAGCGAACGAGACCTGGCAAGGCGTGGAGATGGCCGAAGTCAAGTCAATGGAGCAACGGACAAGCTGACAACGGGTACCAGAGAAACGGGCAAGACACAGGGACAAAAATCAAGGTTGGCCTTTGCTGAGAATAGTAGCAAGATATTGATGAACAGGGTCAGAATCAGGGTCATGAGAGTAAGAAAGAGAGGACTACGAATTCACTCTGGCGCAGCAACTAGACCGTCGGGTCGGGTTGCTACTTGGATGAGGGCGATTTGAGTGCGACAGTGGGAGGAATGCACGGGGCTATGTGGGAGCATTCCATTGAGAGAGATTCTCGTGTCATTGACAGATGCTTGACCCCCCCCCCCCCTTTGTCTGTTCCAAATGGGAATTTAAAGAGGACGATCTCTTCCGTGTTGCAAATGTTAAATTAATCGAATGAGTGATATGCTTATATACAACTGACATCAGTTTTGAAGAAATAAATGATATCCGCCATGGGTTGACAATTGAGCGTGAGTGAAGAGTCCTGAGACGGCAAGTGGTGATGCTCTGGACGCCCGAAGCCACCCAAGCAAGACTGAGTGGTAGAGGCGCTGGGATGGGCTAAAGTAGAGTTTACGGGTGTACCTACGTTAGCCTAGCATTAGTATTAGTATTTATGGGTGGGAAGGGCGAAGGCGAGGAGCGAGAGGGGAGAAGAGGAGAAGAGGAGAGAGGAGAGAGGAGA
>VYWZ01001123.1:11124-42593 GCA_008711595.1 Fusarium xyrophilum | reverse complement strand
CTATTATAATGTAATATAAAGAATATAAATTAAGAAACAATATAAATAATTAATTCTTGATATATATATATATATTATATATTAATTAATCCTGTCCAGTATTATTATAATTAATTGAAGATACTATAGTTATTGCGACTTAGTATCATAGTGTGTAGGGTCTGTCTTGTTAGACGTTCTTTAATACCCCCTAGCCTTTCTTGTCTTGTTGTTTTGGTGTTATGTGCTACGCCCTGGATAGCCGCCGAATGAGAAGCTGTTAATAATCGACACTGTTTCCCCAATGGTCGAACCACTATCAAAACAGTCTCAAGGGTTACTGTCCGGTGGAAAGTATCGCCACGAGAGGCAAAACGAATGAGAACAAGGTCACCACCATTGTTTCTGGCTTCTAAAGGCCTGTGACGTGTGTGACGCTGATCTGGATCATTCTCGACCCAGATTATCTTCAACAGACTGTGGCGTTTGTGCTTGACCTTGACAGGTAAACTCACCTACGAACAACACAGCACAACACAACCCCAGCCCCAAACCCCAACCCACGACTTTTGTCTGCACCTAGTGTGCACTGTATGTACGGTTAACTCGCCCTGTCCGAAGACTGTACTTGGCCACGCAACCCTCACGCAGGAACTCTTTGTCGGTCACTGCGGTTGCAGTACCTTTGCGAGCGTCTAAATTGAGACGTAGACAACAAAGACCGTTGATAACTGTGGGCATCTTGTTAACGGCGATTTTGTGCATCGTGTGTCACAGAATGTGAACCGGCAGACACAGGATGATGGTTGACAAGATCGTCGTGAAGCGTGAGCATTGACGATAAGCAAGCCTGGGCATAGCAAGTGCATAGCGGCAAAACATACAACCCAGTAGGGTTGGTCAATTCGACGTTTGGTTATGCATATTGCCTATCGTTTCATCATTTCTAGAGGTCGTCTTGCCGCCAGCCTCATCTTATCTTACCAGACGGGTCCTCATCCTATTCCGTATATGCAGAAAGACCCTCGATCCTACAGTAATGTACGGAGTACGCAGCACACCATTTCATTGCCGATAGAAGGTTGTTGGATGAAAGATTGATTATCTTTGGTCCTTGATAAGTGATAAATGCCACTGCCACTGGCTCTTGCGCAATCCAACCTGTCGATCTCGGTTAGATCGTCGTTGGACTTTGATCAAAGCTGGCACCCTGCCGTTACTACCGTACCATGCCCTTCCGCACCATCCAAGTGTTTCATCAGGCTCTTCCGAGAATCCCTCCAGGGCTCTCTTCTCTTGTGTCATTTGCCAGGCCACCATGCGGGGGAATGGGCTGGTCTATTTCGAGCGGGCTGTGAAGGCTTGCTAGCCTGCTGGCGGAGGTCTAAACCTGCTCCTGTTCGTCTTCCTCATTTTCGGTTGGGAGGGATGTGATGTGATGTGATGTGATGCTTAGTCTCTAGGCTTCGCCTACGCCGATCGCTTCAACGGACGTATGTGGGTGGGTGGCCCCTTAATCGAATTCCTGTTCTTGGATAATAAAGGCCCTGATGCAATCGATTTTTCCGTTGCAGACGATCCGTAGCGGGGTCTCGAAAGGTGACCTTTTGGTCACGTGACTAGGACCGCTTTGTACCTCTTATCGTGACGTTTGTGATTCTATCCGGGCGACTATCTATCTATTGAAATTTGGTGCTATATTGACCGGATTTTTGACTTATTTAAGTCAGACTTATCTCTTCACGGCATAACTAGCGCGATAAAATGGAATGACCTAAAAAGGTAGGCCTGCAAGCCACTTTTTCACTTTTGGTGCTGTTACGGATCGACTGCAACGGATAAATCGATTGGATCAGGGCCTAAAGGGTCCAAGTTCCATCCCGAAAAGAATTCGAGGCACTCGACCGAATGCGTGATGCTTTGCAGCCTCGAGCTCCTAGCGCAGTCTACGGTAATTCTAGACGAGTCACAACAAACGGAGCAGTAAACAACCGTAAAGTTTAAATTGACAGTCCAAACTCTTTAGGAGCGGGGGAGATTGGCTGACCATAGAATAGGTAGCATACCCTGAAGGGTCCTGGAGACAGAAGACGATGTCGCATCTGTGCCCTGGCAGAATCCCTGCACAGTATGGATCCATCCATACGCAGATTATCGGCATTCATCAGAGTCACCTTTCACTGAATCAAGTGAATCAATAGATTCAGAGAGAATAATAGACATTACGACATAAAGGGAAAAGTCAACAAATACTACATTTCTCAAGAGCATTATTAGAAGCCGCTTGTCTCTCCCTAACTACCTTGCTCTCCTCCCCATCTGCCCACATTGACGCAATCAGCCATACGTCTTAGATTATCAGTTGCACGACCCATTCCTCGGGCTAACAATCTCAACAATCGAGAATTGCCCGCATGCATCTAATCATTCAATTAATTGATGGTCAACATGTCTGTCTATCACGGGTTGTCAACCCCTTCGACATCGTGAGACAAGGCGATTATCTGATGCATACGACGTGCCATATGCTATGTATCCCGTAGCCCACATTCCCATCGTCACACCGCTAGTTCTCACAGACGATGAATGGCCTGTTTCTATCTCATCGGCTAAGACGCTTTTCTTCGGTGGGTGACTTGATGTCTCACTTTGCGGAGAAACAAAGGAACTCTCTTCTCCGAGAGTCCGAGCTCTCAGCCCAGACCGCGCCACCCCTTGCTTCAGATGGCAGAGAAACGGCGACGTCAGCCCCGGCCGAAAGCCTCAGCTCTGATTCGCCCTTTGCTTCAAACCACAAAAATTGACATAAACCATGGGCATTCTTGAAACAGAGCCGACATGCTTTTCATTCCCATTACTAAGTCGAATATGTACTATTACTCATACTAGAGTCCAAACTGGTGTAATTGGTAACATAGCCAGCGGTCACTCGCTTCCAGCGGGCTCTTCGTGGAGTGACAGATCCGGGTTCGAATCCTGGTGGGATGGGAATACACATGTCTAATCAGATATCTTTTCTTGCTATTATTTGCTGCCGGTATCCAGGGATATGGATGATCGCTAGACTAAAAAATTCACTGAAGCATAAGACAAGAACTTGATTGGATCCCGTATTCTCCTCCAGGTATGGTCGTATGTGCTTGGGGTCTTCACTCGTACGGTAGATGACGATAAGATGTTATTCTATGACCAATACTGAAGCCGGTTGAGAGTGACTGAACCGCAGGAGAACCCTGGATACCGTCGTCAAAAACATCATACCACAAGAAGCAACCACTGATCAAGGTTTACATAATTCTGGTTAAACTTTATCTAGGGTCCAAGACTATGAGATACAGGACTCAAAAGAAAGAGACTAGCTTTGTTGAGACACTGTGCATACTGACTTTTTGGATTATGAGAATATATCCTGTGAGCCACGACGAGCCTCTACCTCGAGCTTAAAGTAAACTCCACAGAAGAGACTGACGCCAACATGAGATGCACCCGTAGGTTCTCAACATTTATCTCCGACAAGACTTTTATTGTCATCATTAACAGTCCAAAATGTATCAGCTAATCCAATACTGCCTCACAATAGCCTCAAATGCTGAAAATGAATCACTGGAGGGACAACCATAGAAGATCAAGGGCATGTATATTCAGACCCTACAGCCACAGCGCGCATCCCTGACCGGTAGCGTAGCTTGAACTTTATGGATGACTGCTGCCTATACGCTTAAGCTTTAGGCTGCGAACACGAAAATTTCATGATATGTACTGCTGTTCCTTTATGGCTTAGTTATTCAGAGACGGCCTATATACCTGTAGTGTTAGTTGCAAGTACTAAGTTAGTTCTATAGACCCCAGGTATCTACGGTTAGCTCCTACAATAAGACTTAGAATGCCAGCCTATCTAAAGAAATCAGCTCTATCATCAATAGTCTACAACAAGACACGTGGATATAAACGTTTCTATTCAAGACAAACCAGGACATGCAGAACTGTATGTATAGGAAGTAGTCCTTATGATACGAACTCATACCTTGAGTCCCAAGTGAGCATCAATTTGCCTTGGACCGTATTTGGCATCAGAACAATGAGAGGGTTTTGTAGTTGAATATTGAATATTGACAGTGAACGAGAGCACTTAATACTCAACGAAGACTTGGGCTTGAGTCTGCTAGCGAGGCCTCTTTCATTGCACCTGTCCTTGAATTATGGTTCTGGCTTTTGACAACTTTCATACGAAGGCAACATGGTAATGTATTGCAAGTCTCTCATTGTCATGGTTTCAACTCTCACTAGAAACAGAGAATGGAATATGTTGCCATAGTAGCTCTTAATAAGCCCTGGTCCTCTTACTCTGGAGTGACGTCAAGCGAATATAATTACAGAAAGCAGAAAGAATATAGAGACAACATGTATTGATGATTGTTTTAAGGTGAAGAGACAATCTCTTACGTATATAATCAAGCACCACACAGCCAGCCCCAGGTGAGCAGAATATAAGGATCTGGAAAAAGCAATGGAATTAACGATCAAACAGATGCATAGTCTTCTAGTAAGTGGAATATATTTAATTTCGTGTCATGCTTGATTCGTTTCAAAAGTTCCGCATTAGTGGCTCTTGCTATGAGTCAGATCTGAGAATACGATCCGTCATCATGTACAGTTTGGAATCATTTCCACGGCCTCACGCACTTTGTTTCCGCAAGTTCATACTGAATTGTCTCGGGTCGTTGGAATAAAATTTTAAAGAAGCAGGACTTATAGTTGTCCTTCCGATGGCGGCTCAAGATCATCACTTTCGCCTATATGCAGACGTCTTAAGTGACTTTGGAGTTCTATGGGAGATGACGGATTAGACCAGCTGTTATCATTCTAAGAACGTATATATCGTGGAAGAGCGATTCTGGTGTGCTCTTTGATAGATTTGTTCTATATGGTAGTGAAGACATGCATTGATTGTGATTCTGCTGGCAAGTCTTTGATCGTAACGAGACAGAAACTCATCGATTGCCGCTGCAGGATGTTGGATTATACGCCGATGCAGACTTTATCTCAGTTATAAGCCAAACAATTAGAATAAGTATCATCATAGATTCGATGACAGATACTGAATGGGACCTATTCCATATGAGTCTCGCTCCGAGGCTCGGGCCTAAGACACCGGAGCAGGGCGGGTTTAAATTGTCCGGACTTCCCGCCTCCACCACGAGTCGGACTTTTCTCTTACCCAGTCGCCAGGGCATCAACCTACCGACTTACACAGTCTGATTCACATCACATTAAAATGGATGTGATAAGTTTTGGACAGAGCCCTTCACTGGGATACATTTTGCTCATTGTCACTTCGGCCATATTGCCTATTCTTCTGCTCTTCATTCTCGCCCGCAGACCTGTTGGCGGATCTGCATCCCAATCATTGCCTTTGCCAGCTGATGATGAAATTGTTCGCCTTCGAGTATACCCGGTCAAATCATGCCGCGGTTTTGATGTCGAGTCAGCGCAGCTTTTACGGACCGGCCTAGACTTGGACCGTAATTGGATGTTTGTCACGGCCGACAAGCATGAATTCATCACGATCAGGGCAAATTCAAACATGACTCTTATCATAACAGCCTGGGACGCCGATACCGACACACTCGCAATTTCTCTTAATGAACACATGATTGAGATTCCCGCTCACCCTACGACTCAATGGCTTGAAAACAACACTGAGCTCAAGAAGGCGACTATCTGGGGCGAGCAAACCGATGCATGGGAATACGCCGAGAGTCTGACCCAGCCCATCTCGAATTTCCTAAACATGGACGTTCGCCTGATGTACAAGGGCCCTACACCACGCGTTCTACGTGGAAGCGGCGCTCCTCAGCGCCTTGGTCGTACGGAGGCTACCAAGTTTGCCGATATGATGCCTGTGCTGGTAAGTTACATAAACTGGAACCTGACATATGACCCAGGCGTTGTACTAATGCCAAACTTGACAGGTTGCCTCTATGGCGAGCATGAATGAACTTAACGAGCGTCTCACTCAAACTGGCGAGGCTAAGATTGAGATTGATCGGTTCCGCCCCAATGTTATTATCCGAGGAAGCGTACCTTGGGTTGAGGATGGATGGAAAACTCTCCAAATTGGTGAGGGCGAGCACCGTCTTGACCTTGATGTTATGTGCCGATGCCTACGATGTCAGGTGCCCAATGTTCACCCGATTACTGCAGATAAACACCCGCGTCAGCCTTGGAACCAGCTCATGAAGTATCGACGAATCGACCCTGGACTCAAGTTCAAGCCGAGCTTTGGCATGCTTTGTGCACCAAGCGATGAGGGATACATCGAGGTTGGCATGAAATTCCATGTCACGGCTATGACGAATGATCACTTCTTCATTAGCCCAATGAAGTAAAATGAGTTGTTGGAAAGTGTTTGGGGGAGTTGTGTGGCTTCTGTGGTAGGGTAACATGTGCAAACCGCTAAGAACAGCGAAAAGAAAACGATAACAAGACCATGTTTAGGTAATGGTTCACATGCGTTGTACACTTGAATAGGCCCACTAGCTGACTCTACTATGTTCTCCTCTTTTGAGTGGCAGTGCTGGATCAGCCCAGCTAGGATAAGATCAAAAGCTTTCATAAATGATAAGAGTCAGATCGGATTCAAGGTTTGAGCCTGTCATAACTAGTTCGAGCATGCCTGAATTCATTTTGTATGTTTACAAGGCTGGTTTGAGAATCTGGGATAAATTTCTGAAGGGAAGACGATCGCGGGCCTTGATTTCGGTCATGCCCTTGACCCTCCCTTTTCACACTTTGATTTGTCTGGTAGTTCTTATTAAGTTGATAAGCCTAGACTCTTAACTGGACTAATGAAGTTTGATAGAGGCCTCCTGACTTTGAGGATGCTTTCATCTTCAGGATGTTATGTTCACAAATCAAGTGTATGGTTGTTGAACAATCACAACCTTCACCCACCTGGCATATTAGGCGGAACACACCATCAACCATACACAGCCTTGCGAAGACACTAGTGCTATGCCTTGCTGGCATCAATTTAAGCAGCTAATGGATGAGGAGATTTGTTGCTGTACGAAGAATTTCAAACATGACTGTGTGGTTGCACCAGTCTCTTAGATCCGGTCAACTTACCAGGCGTAAAAAGGACACTCATATTCTAGTGTGATAGCAAGTCAAGTCAATGAGATAAGAAGATTAACATCGTGAAACAAGGTACAGAGATTGTTCAGATATGGCAGGTGTTGTATCAATATTTGTTTGAAAAATAGAATGATTCCACCTAGACTTGGACCCAGTCACGACTCACGAGACGCTTTACTCACAACAGCATCCGTTTTGCTTTCTTTGATGCAGTTGCACAGCTTCTCGTGTAGATAGAGCAAGCAAGGCCTCAGAACATACAGAAACAAACGTCACATCTAGTTGGTCTTTTGGCCTTGCCACATGATGCCAGAATGTGGACAACGCCGGGTGGAGCATGCTCATGGGGAACGCAAACACCCTTATTGAGCTACAAGAATGATACTTTCAGATCGGTTGACGCTGTGATTCAAGCGCATATTTGCCAAGTTATATTACCCAAAGTGTCGGGAATCACGGCTCGGGGGGAGTTCTAATTCCGTGTTCGTCATTGTTGATACGAACAAAGAGTAGAAAAAGCAATGAAACATGTCCAAAACAGTCCCTACCCAAGGTACCTATGCACAGGCCTAACTACCTGTTCTCTGTTCCACTGCTAGTCACAAGACTGCGTGATTTCGTGTAACTGGGGAATTGTGCACAGCCCACCAGCTTTCAAAGCTTCCTCCCAGTTAATTAATCAATCAGACATTACAACCTCCCGACTTTCATTGCTCCCATCAACTTTCACCACTATCGCGCATCGAAGCAGAAGTTTACCAGTCGACACATTTGTTCACCATGTTGGGGGAAGATCTTGTCATTTATTATAATGACTCCATCGACTCAGATAACCTGGCCGCGGCTATGGCCTTGTTCAGGGCCACACACTGGATGCCGACCGTCCACGTGCTTTGGATTCTAGAGCCCCGTCAAGTTTGTTTTGGACTATCCATGACTACGGATCAGATCACCAGATGCAAGGAATTGATCAAACTGCATTTTCCGCCCGTCGAGAACCCTTCCAAGACCCTCTTGAACGGAGATATCAAACAGCAGGATATTGATGATATCAAAGATCTGACCAAAGATGATCGCAAGATTGTAAGCTTCCTCCTCAGGATCTGATGCCCTAGACAAATCTGACCACGATGATAGCTCGAGATGGCAGTGAAGCCCAAGTATGGCTCAATCGACGACGCTGCCTTGCATGGACAACTTAGTGCACTGGACCTGGCAACTTGTCTTTCCGAGTGGTCTAATGCGAACCCCGTCGAAGTTCGTGTGGACTACGAGACTCTGAAACATATCGAGAACCCAGTGAATCTGCACATGCATCACCATGAAGAACTTGTCAACCGGACTGAAGCTGAGCTGAAGGACTACTACGACGTCCTGAAGAAAGTGTTGCATCCTGACCTTCGAAGCGATGACCTGAGAGGTTGGTATCACAGGTGTATCATGAATCTCGAGCGTCGTGTGACGCTGTCACGTATTTCTGTGGGAGGTCTCGACTTGGACAACGTTTTGAATCGAATCAAGAACGCGGGAAGCGTCCATTTCTTTGGGGGTTCTTCGTTGAGAATCCTACAACAGTTCCTCGATAGAGGTGTAGCCAGCAGGATCAAGTGCCACTTGCAAGTGGTAAGTCTAATCCATGACTCATGTTACTCATTGACAAGATACTTATGGTGATAGGGTTCCTGCGACATGTCAGCCAATCTCTTCTCCAACCAGTTCAACATCGCCCTCAACCAACAAGCAGCTAAGATCGTTCTCAGCCGATCTGCAGAATTTGGGGAGTTCACCGTCGTGCCTTCACATACAGCACAGAGCATCAAATACTCAGCCCTCGCTCTAAAGAAATATGGAGGCCACTGTATCGAGAAGCGAATTCTGGGCTTCAACTGCCACGAGGATCCCATCAAGATCGTCACAAATCAAGTTTCACTTGAGCAAAACTACCCTGATAAAACCTACTCTATGCCAGACTTGACCTCGTTTTTGTGTGCACTTGTTCCAGACAAGACGGGCTCCAAGCTAGGGTATATCGAGGTCGACGAACAGGAGGGCGGTACACTTCTTTTCAAAAAGTCCGACAAGGGCATCCGTATGCTTGATCTGGACCGCGTTCAGGAGTTCTATGAGAAAAAGATGAAGGATATTTTCGACTTATTATCAAGTCGCACAGTGATGCTGTGACAGAGACAACTTTTGATACCCAAAGGCGAGTTGGAAGTCAGATAGTACTTTTAATAGCTTCTTGATGCACAAGGGCACAATCTCAATTAGTAGAGAGAAGTATTAGACCTCTTGACAAGTCCGAGAGCATGATGAGTGAAGTTATTCAAGACACCCCGGCTAAGTTACGCTGGACTGCCACTATGACTTGACTGGTTTGGACTCTGACGATAGTGAAAGTAACAATATAGATAGAACACATGCAGACACCATCCGGGAAATGCCAAATTCACCTAGATCTCGTACTCAAGACCAATTTCCATCCAAGTCAATAAATTACCAGTTGAAGAACAGGCACTTCAAGAGCAAATTCTATTGGGTAGGTAGGTCGTTTATTAATATCGCCAATCAGCCACAAAGACGGGACCCTTCGGTGTGGCGCCCTTGCCAGCCTTGCGAGCCCCCTCTCCAAGTAGACTATTTCAACGAAACCTCAACAGCTTCGGCTGTCAAATCTGCCCCCTCAAAGTCTACTCTTCCTGCGGAATTGGTACCCAACGGTCTATCGGAAGATATGTCAGCCAATTATTGGCACTCGACACAATGTCGCTTCTGGAGCTTCACCAAGGAGCAGCTCGTGACAATGCGACAAAAGCTTGAAGAGGACAATGCCGAATTGGTGCGAATGTTTCCGCTTCCGCAGCAACGCCATTTGTACATATATTTTAATCAACGTACGTGGAAACCTTTATCCCACGGGAGAACTGACTGAATGGCTGACTCAAGGGACGCGCAGAACTGATACGGCTGGCGAAGCGATTAACGATCCGACAACAATCCATGGCCACGGCGCAGGTCTACATGAAGCGATTCTATTCCAAAGTCGAGATTCGTCGAACGAACCCATATCTCGTCATAGCGACCGCAATATACTTGGCCTGCAAAATAGAAGAGTCTCCTCAACACATTCGACTCATCGTGACAGAGGCGCGACAGATGTGGGGAGATCTCGTGGCCATCGACACGTCTAAGCTGGGCGAGTGTGAGTTCTTCATGATAAGCGAGATGCGATCACAGTTGATTGTATTCCAACCGTACAGAACGATCACAGCCTTGCGAAATGAACTATCGTTGGTGGACGACGAAGTGCAACTGGCTCGCTCGGTCATCAACGATCATTTCATGACGGACCTTCCGCTCCTATACCCTCCACATGTTATCGCCATGGTTGCCATCCTACTGGCCTTGGTGCTGAGGCCTAACAACTCCGGTCCTGGCCAGAACACTTCAGGAGCGGCCGCCGCGGCAGGACTGGCAGCCGCCCAACAGGCGCTGACGCGAGCACAGGGCCAACAAGCACAAGGCGGAATGCCCGAGCCCGCTACTGCAGAACCTAAGGAGAAGCGGCAACAAGATCGGGTGTCGCGGGTGCAAAAGTTTGCGAAATGGCTGGTCGACAGCAACGTGGAGATTGCATCTATGATGGATGCTACTCAGGAGATAATATCATTTTATGAATGCTATGAACATTACAACGACAAGCTCACTCGCGAACAGATCAACAGGTTTGTTAAGGCAAGAGGCTTCGATAAGTGATCAAGTTATGAGAAACGAGACATGAAGCATGGTATATTTGATTACACATTAAGGAGCATTGACTGGGAGTTTCAGGCGTTACTGTTTATTGTCATTAGACATTCATACATTTTGGTGTATTGTATGAAGCTTTCAGGTTGGCTGGCTGTCTGTGTAGTACTAGAACTTTGACTTTATCTTCTATCGTAGGTACGGACCTGATAGTTTGACGATATCGAAGATCCGTGCAGGAAATCAAACAAGGTGAACTGAACTGTGAAGCATCTGGTATTCTATCATATTCTGCGTAACATCTCAGATATGCAGGTGTGTATTCCAGTGATATGTCGGACCGTATGCCCGGGACTGTCTCTGAGAGCCACCCAATTATGAGATAAGAAACTCGTGAACTTCAGATAAGAATTTCTGTACGGAGTAGGGCACTCAGACACTAGACTGAACCATGAATCCACTGAATAAACAAGTCTTTCACTTGGCTAACTAGTCCGTAGATCATGTGAATATTTGCAACATGAAAAGAGTTGAGGAGCCAGGGGTTTATGCCGAGACAGAGCGAGGATGTTGGCAGCTAAAGACCGTAAAAGAATAGCCCAGCGGGTCCTTCCGGGGCACTAAGCATAATACTGTGCTTCTGATTGATCGCCAGGCTTCGAGGCAGGGCTGTTGATAGCCACCCCGGGCCACGACGGACGGGGCTAAGCTCCACCGTAGCATTTTGTATTTGGTACTCTGTACACCTAAGGTAGGCACTGGATTTTTGAGCAGGCCCAGCCCAGAGCAGCAAAACGTTAACCCGGTTTGGGGGGTTTCATTCAGCTACCAACGTCACAGCTCGTCAATTGGTATTGGCACTTCAGCACCAACTTTTCCTTTCCGACCCGAATCCTTCCTGCGACAGTTTAGCCATGAACTTCCGGTAACCCGACAATACCTCCCTCGAAGTCGTCGTACCTCGATTCTATCTCCACAGCGACGCTATCCTGCAGCGCAGGGCTTTTTGCGCCTGTTGCGCCCGACGTACCTGAAATCTTGCCGGAACGAGATATGCCACCATTGCAGTTACAACTGTCGTCATGAGCGTGACAAACATTGTGGAGGAAATCGAAGAGGGGCTCCGGGAGCCCCAGAACTCTCGTGATGCTCGTGTTGAGAAGCTCTGGGCGAGCCTCGAGCCTGATCACACCGGTGAACTGGACCTCAAGGGTCTGCGGAAGGGGCTCCGAAGGATTGACCATCGTAAGCGAGAGCCCGCGCTGGCTCAAGCTTGGTAGAGATACTAATGAGCAACTACAGCAATGAAGAACGCCGACGATATGCTGAAACGTATAATGGAAGAGGTGGATCAGAACGGCGATGGCAAGATACAATACAACGGTACGCAAATCTGCCTTTGACTTTGGAGCTCCAGATATTGCCTCGGTACCTACGGCCACGATGTTGAAAGCTTACTTTTGGCTGTTCGCACCCTTTAGAGTTCCGAAAATTTGTCGAAAATGCAGAGCGCCAGCTCTTTGCCCTATTTCGATCAATTGATAAAGATGGGAATGGAAAACTGGACAAACTTGAGCTTCAAACAGCTTTCAAGAATGCCGGACTCACACTATCGAACCGCCGCCTTACCGAGTTCTTCGATGATATGGACCTCAACAATGACGGTTATGTCACATTTGACGAATGGCGGTCAGTACCTTATTTTCAATTCTATCTGGGTGGTCTTTTGGTTGCATCTTTCTATTGAGAACTCCACTGGCTGTCGGTCGCATCCCATCAGATGCTCAGAGCTCATGACTGACCCTCAGTCATTTTGGCGGGGATGACCCTCATAACGCCATGTGCCAAGCCCAACCGCTACCATCGGCGATACATCTGCGACCGGTTTCTCGAAGTCGAGATGTTGCTTGAGACGTCTCCTTGTCGATCATGGACTTTGCAGCTGATCATGAACTCTCAGAAACTTCCTACTATTTATGCCGCCCCACGACCACGACTCCCAACTTCATGCCGTACTTGACTTTTACTACTCGGTGGTCAACGTGACTCCAGAAGGAGACACACTTGTGAGCGAGGAAACATTAGAGGGTCTAGGTACGGACGGCTTCCGCTCTCTTTTCATCACCCTTTTCGGCTCTCTTCTACGAGTCGCTTTCCCCTACGATTTCCCAAGACCTATACCTCCACCCGGCCGGACATGGACTTCAGTCAGTCAACCCAACACCTCAAATCCGGATGAGTCCCCGAACCAGACCGAGAACATGGCTACCGCGGCCGCAGTCTCATATCCCGACTACGATGATGCAGCTACCGAGATATCGCAGGAAATCGCCGAAACGCTGACACAACACGTCGACGATGGCACCCATGGACCTGGACATGAACACACCACTGGAGCTTCAACAGCAGTGCACAAGAAGTTTAGACTAACACAATTTGTACCTGATCCAGGCTACTTTCTAGCAGGTGCCATCGCCGGTGGAGTGTCGCGTACGGCTACTGCGCCTCTCGATCGGCTGAAGGTCTATCTGCTTGTGAATACGTCTAGTCGTACCAAGACCGCGGGTGCAGCACTTCGACAAGGCCGTCCTCTCGCTGCTCTTGAAAACGCAGCTAAACCGTTCGGCGATGCTTTTCGAGATCTTGTTCGGTCAGGGGGTATTCGAAGTCTTTTTGCTGGTAAGTCTGCCTCTTAAGGAACCAGGTTTCACATTGACCCTGGATGTGACGGAACATGCTAACAAGACTAGGAAACGGCCTCAATGTCATCAAAATCATGCCTGAGACGGCCATTAAATTTGGCTCATATGAAGCCGCAAAACGCGCACTTGCCAACTTCGAGGGCCATGGTGATCCCAAGCATCTCAGTTCGTGTTCAAAATTCGCCTCAGGCGGCTTTGCTGGCATGATAGCACAGTAAGTCGGACAGAAATCTTGACAGGTTTGAGAAACTGACAATTGACAGGGCTTCGGTTTACCCCCTCGATACCCTCAAGTTCCGCCTACAGTGTGAGACTGTCAAGGACGGTCTTCAAGGCGCGGCTTTAGTTCGCCAGACCGCTGTGAAAATGTATGCAGATGGTGGTGTGCGTGCCTGCTATCGAGGATTGACCATGGGACTTGTGGGAATGTTTCCCTACAGTGCTATTGACATGGGCACTTTTGAACTACTAAAAAAGTCTTACAAGTCGTACTATGCTCGGAAGAACAATGTCCATGAAGACGATGTGAAACCCGGAAATATTGCCACAGGGATCATCGGCGCCACGTCTGGAGCCTTTGGAGCCAGCGTTGTCTATCCCCTGAACGTGGTGCGAACACGACTTCAAACCCAGGGCACAGCCATGCATCCCGCAACATACACTGGTATCTGGGATGTAACGAAGAAAACGATTCAACGAGAAGGATATCGGGGCTTATATAAGGGCCTCACACCCAACCTTCTGAAGGTTGCTCCCGCCTTGAGTATCACTTGGGTGGTGTACGAGAATTCAAAGAGAATTCTTGGATTGAGCTAGAAGTCCCAACAAGCTATGACATAAAAGGGCCAAACACAAGAAACTAAGAGGATCCTCCCCTGTTTCACAATCAACATTTACTATACACACGCACGCACGCAAATTTCACATCAACATTCTGGAAAGCGAGGATCTAGCGATTGGATGGCATTGCGTTACGACGGGGGAATATTCTGGCGTTGAAGGGATTGATATATCAGAAGAAAGTAGCCAGCAGTCATTGCCAGAAGACGAGGCGGCGATACGGCTGGCACTGCATATTTCTCATTTTCGGAGGTGCTGGAAGTCGGTGGTTAGAACTGGGTGGACGTTTCCTTGTTCGAGATAGAAGTGGTAACAAGAAGATGAGGTCTCGTGATGAATCCATCAGTTTCCTTGACTAGGTTTGAAACGATAAGGAAAGTCACTCTGACTCGCCATCTATGAAATTGTTGAATTGCGAAAGGCGGCGGGTTAGCTGCGAGAGGCCATGGAAAACACCCGAGATTGAGCATGCCCATTTCGGACATGGAGCCGGAGCCGGAGCCGGAGATGTGGGGCCGGTTCCAGCGGAATGGTTCAGACAGGCCTCTGGGCGACTCGAGGACTCGTTGGACTGCAATAACAACCATAAGAAGGTAATAATTATGAAGGTATGGAGGAAGCCTGTAGAGTGAAGCTCACTGCCGGAGTAAGTGTGTCCTGGGCTTAAGCATGAAAGGAGGTCCAGGGAGCTACTCATCAGGGTCATCATGGCTTTGACAGCTTACAAAAGAAGCTTATTACCGTACTGCAGATCCGAGCTCGGCTTGGGTATCTTGGCCAAGAAGTACTCGTTATCAATCAGCCCTATCACGTATGCTTGCGGCTTATTATCGATCAGCAAACGTCACTTCGAGATTTCGACTCGTTATTCTATCTTCCACAGTCACAAGTTGTCGTCAGCCGCATGTCAAGAACTCGCGGCTTTTGCTGCAGGGCTTACGCAATATTGCAAACTATGACTTGAGCTTACACAGGAATGGCCGTTGGCAAGGGTCGAAAGAGGACTGCGGGGTTATGAAGGTTGGGGGAACTTTTGTAAAGTGATAGAGGACCCTTGCGGTTACTTCCACGCGCCGTCTGAGTCGTCGTCATCTCGCTCTGGACCAAACGTACCTCATGTCCCAAACGTGCTTGTCGAGGATCCAACTCGGTTGAGTCGCGATGCAAAGATTCAAGAAGCGGAGAGGGAGAGGAGGCTCTTGAATACCAGAGGCTCTGCGAGACACAACCCTGAAAGCACTGCCTCGTCACACGAGAACTCCAGTGGCTCAGAGAATCCCATTGCATCGACGCCACGTTCTCCTCCAAGAGCTTCTCCCCTGTTTGCTCATCCTGTTGACGCACCACCTGCTTACTCGCCCTCACCTACAACAACTTCGCCTCCAACTACAGTGAAAAACTATCAGACCTTTGCTTCTACAGCTACAATGGGTCGGCCTGAGGAGAATAGGCCTCTGATCAACCATGCTCCAGAGTCTATGAGCAGTCCCTACAACTCAGCTCAACAACCATCGCGTTGGCAGCAATTCAAAGACTCCGTCTCAAACTTCAACGTCAGGAAGAAAGTCAAGACAATTCTTGCTTCGCTTCTCGTTTTCTCTGTCGTTTTTATGATCTTCAGCAGCTTTACTATGCAGTCTAATCATAACGTAAGTCTCATACTGATATAAGACGATACACAGGACTGATATAACTGCTAGTCACACTCAAACCCAGTCGAGGATAACGATCCTGTTGCACCACCTGCCGACGACCGCGACGACTTCAAGTGGAATCCTTCGCGAACTTGCCTTGATAAGCCTCAACACTCGGCCCACTTCGCTACGGAATTCGAGATACAATCTGACCGCAACCTTAGCATTATACAACGAATGGTCAAGTCCGACGACCTTGAAGGATGGAGCACCCATGTCTCTGGTGAAGTTATTCTTCGGCCAGTACAAGATTCCTCGCCCGCTAGTATCGAGCTGCAGGCTATCTCCAACCACGACAATCTCAGGGCCAAGGCCGACTTCGACAAAACAACTCAGGTCTTTGAGATCAAGGTGCCACGGAGGGTCGCCTGGAGCTCGTCTGACAAGGCTCCTTGCATCCAAATACGTATCACGGTCTCGGCTCATCGTGAGACTATCCTTGGCCATCTTAATATTGAGACTCAGCAGCTCGACATCAACCTCAAAGAGGGGGTCGTCCTGGGAGTCCAGAATGGGGTCAACATTCGAAGCGCCAGCGGTGATATCACTTCGCCTGGTATCAAAACGATCAAGGGCAAAGAAGTTGCTCCTTACACACTCTCATCCCGCGAGATCCGTGTTCATACGGCCAGCGGCGATGTCAAGGGATGGTATCCCCTTTACGACCTCTTCGACATCTCAACGGCCTCAGGCGATATCATCACCAACATTGGACCGAAGCCAGTGAAGCCTCAGAATGTTCGACCTGCAGAGCTTCGTGTGCGCTCTGCTTCAGGCACGATCAAGATTGATAAGTCTCTCACCAGTGCTCAGAAGGCTGTCCGCCCAGATCGCGAATTCCCACCACGCGACTACACAGTTGATATCATCACGGCATCGGGAGATATCACGGCCGATGTCGCCGCGAGCTCGTCGGCGTCTTTCAGATCGCAGTCTGGTGATGTGGAGCTGCAAATCTGGCCAGTGCTGGACTCGAGTTTGTTGACTATGAACGAAAAGGCGAAGCCAACAATTATCACGGACACAAAGAGCGGCGATACGCATGTGACGATCCTGGAGCCCCTATGGACGAGCCTTGCTACCATCGGCGAAACGATTCCTCCTGTCAAGCCTTATGATCCGACGGATGGTCGCGATCCATACATTGTTCTCCCGGGAGGATCTGAGCTTGCTGAAATCAGCATGGCCAGACCCGTGCTTTCGGTTCTTCACTCCACGCACAAGTCAGTCAGTGGCAAAATTAAGCTCTACTATCCTAATTCTTGGGAGGGCTTGTTCTTTGCAAACTCTATTTCGGGTACACAAGAATTCAAGGGCAAGGACGTGATAGTTGACCGCGGAAGGGGATCGATCCCACCACATCTCATCAGTGGAAGGAAGGGCAAAGGATATTCCCAGCTTGACATTGGGACCGTGTCTGGTGATCAGTTCGCCCTGCTCGGAGAGGAATAATGGGGAGAGAGAGAGAGAGAGAGAGAGAGAGAGAGAGAGAGAGAGAGAGAGAGAGGGAGAGACGAATAGTAATGAAATAAGGAACCAGCGAGATATACGAATGGATAATGAAATACGGCGTAACGGCGTTGATGATATTACGAGGAAACTTATTGCTTGGACAGCACCATTCGTTAAGGATAGGAACTTGGGATACCATATCGTTCGTTGAACGTATTATTGACCGCAATGAGAAATTCATCAAGAAACTCCTTGCTCCAACGAAACAGCTTTTCGAAACAATAGCCAAGTTTGTTAACCCCAGATCCATGAAGTGGTTGGCCAAGGCGTGGTAGCGGTAAAGCCGTTTCCTAGCCGACAGCCCGTCCCGCGGGATATATTGAATCGACTATGAAACGACTTGGCGTGGTTTGCGCTGATTCTCGCCATGATATCATTGATCATAAGATAGTGTAACTTGAGTAGATTGTCTGCACTATGCATCAACGCAACTTGTGCCGAGTTCATGAACATTTATGCGGGGAACCTCTAGTGACTAACGTTAGAATGCAGTGAATGGTAAGTGACTGGATTGGCTAGCAGCATTCCTTTAGTGTATAAGGTATGATTCCGGTTTTTGAAGAATGTTAAAACGGCTGTATCCAAGCCTTATCGCTAGATGAGTCCCATGATCACAAAAACTGTTGGTTCATAGGCTCCCCCGTCCCCCAGAATTGGATCTCATCCATGCTCTCAGCTGTCGAATCACTCAGTGGATGTCGTGCTGTACCTGGTACCCGCTAGAGCCCGTACGGAACCTACCTTCATCCACTAACTACCCTACCTCACCTCATCTACCGTCCACCATCATCATCATCCATTCAGTCCATCCAATCCATCCCACCCACTGTCTACATACAGTGCTCGACTCTTCTCCCACTATTCAACCCAATCCTCTCTCCTCACACGCCAGCCGTACTCTCTCTCCAGGTACATACATCACCTGCCTCGATCTTTTTCTGCGACGCCCTTTTTCTTACTACGACAATCGATTTTGCGATCCGCTTTGCCTGCCGCTCGTTTTGATGATGCCTCTTGCCCCTCGAAGGCACCCAAAATCCGTAGATTAAGCACTGGGCTTCCACCGAGCTTAATCTCCTAACCAGACTAGCCACCTGCTCGTCGACCGAGGCTCCCACTTCTTATTCACTCCCTGGACCGTCATCGACAAAACGAGTACATCGTCGCGACTTGGATACATATACCTGAGCATTATCGTCCGTCATGCAAGCTCCGTCATCCGGTTCCCAACGCGCCTTCGCCCATCGTCACTCGCCTGGCGCTGAGCCAGGGCCACCACCAAATGTTCCTGTCCGATCCATCTCGCCTGCGCTCCAGGCTCGGGCCTCAAGCGCCTCAGCGAGGTCTGTACAATCGACTGGGTCTCGCAGGATGAACCGTGAAGTGAGTATACCATAATGCTCAGCGTAGGCGAGAGTGTGCCCCTGCCGAGCCCTGCCGAGCCCTGCCTGCCCCACGTTCCATACCGAATTGCAAAGCAAGACGCTGACGCTCCATGATCTCTCAGGGTTCCGGCAGCGGTTCCAATATGCCTCTATCGCAGATCGAAAAGAGCGTCACACACCTCCTCGTCGCAACAAAACAGCTTCTTGAGACCTTAACCCAATGGTCGCGCGGACAAGCTACCGATAGCCAAGTGTCTGACGTTTACGTGCGCTTGGGTTATGAATTTAATATGGCGTGTCGCGCATTCACGGCCATCCACGTTGACACATCTGATTTAGGAAACGTGCCCGATCTACTGCGACATATTCTCGAAGCGACGTTGAGCCAAAATGCGAGTGCCGAGAGTCTGGAGAAATATTTGCCTAGGATCCGGGACATCATTATTAATCTGTTACACGGCCTCAAGCGCAAACAACAGAAGCTCCGCCAGAAGCAAGCTCGGGACCGCGACGGCCATGCACCTCCCGACAGGGCAACCAGCGTCAGTACCGTTGGAAGCGGCAACAGCGGACTCACCAACATGTTGGAAGAGGGTCTAGAGAACGGTTTCCAGCCCGACTCGCATCCGACTGATTCTTTACGTCAGTCGGGTGGCAGTACCAACCAGTCCCCACGTCGCTTTAATGCTCAGCGAGAATCCTCTCGAGCATCCGCCATATCAGAGCAGTCTTCCCTCTCTAGCAACACGATGCAAAGTATGCCCGTTGTTCCACCTTATCCAGAGGGCGAAAGTAGTATCCCTACTGGACCTCCAGCGCCTCCTGGACCACCTGGAGGAGAGTTGAATATCGATTCGTTTCCTCCGCCTCCACCACCTCCGCCCGATAATACTTCGAGTGCCCTGGCCGCTCTGCAGAAAGGTGGTGATCTGGAAAGACGAGCTTCACGCAGATATTCTCAATACCAAATATCCAAGCATCTGGGAGGTGCTAATGGTGTACCGATTCTTCCGCCGCAGAATTCACCTGTGCCAAACCGAGGAAGAAAGGAAGTTCGAGAATCTCTGCGAGCAGTTCAAGGCCGACAGTCTATACGCCACAACCGTAATACCTCCAGCCAGTCTCTGCGCACTACGGCTCCTGCCGAAGATTCTCCCGTCAGGATACCAGACAGTGTTTCTGAGGAATCTTCATTAGCAGAATTACCCGCAAAGCCAGATCCTCCCACGGCGCAGACACCCGATGAAGCATATGCTGCCAGCGCAACACTCAGTGGCCCGTCCACTGATCCTATGTTCTTCAGCGATGATGCGCCAGAGACGCCGAAAGTCGAGAAGCCAAAGGCTGAGCCTGAAGTTGCTCCCACACCACCGCAAAAGCCTGCCGAGACCTCATACTTCCAAGATTCGCCCCCTCCAACTCCCACGAAGGATCTGACCTTGTTCCTCCAGTACAAGTCCAAGGTAAAGAAGTTTGTTCTGCCGGAGGGACGCGCCGAACTTACCATTGGACGCCTTCAACTTGCATTTATCGAGAAGTTTTCTTGGAATACACAACACAACGGCGCAGATCTCCCTGAAATCTACATCCAAGACCCGGTTTCTGGTGTACGACACGAATTGGAAGATCTCGCAGATGTCAAAGACCGGACTGTTCTGGTGCTCAATGTCGAGGCTCTGGACGAAGTCAAGAAACATATCGACGATGGTATCGCATCCTTGACCGAAATTGTTCGGGATGTCAAGCAGACAGTGACGGATCAAGGAGCTGCACTTCAACGAGTTTCAGACCGACAACAAGAGGCTGCCAACGAAATGGCTCGACTGGCATTGTCACCTCCGTCAACTTCTCACTCGTCTGACGGAACAAAGACACAGTTCAGCTCTGGAAGGAAGTTGGATAGTAGTCATCTCGGAGAACTGAAGACCTTGCGACGAGATCTGGCCATTATGCGACAGACGTACTCCAATTTCCAGGCAGACATCCAAGACTCAATGGCTACCATTCGCGCAAAAGCAGCCAACGTCAAGGTTGCCACAGCCAAAGCTGCCATTCCCGACATCGAAGGCGACGCTGGTTACTCATATGTTACCAGCGGGCGTAAGCAACTCAACAGCGATTCTGATCGGTTGGTTGGTAAGGTGGACGACCTCCAGGACCTTATCGAAGATCTGCGAAAGGATGTGGTGCACCGCGGTGTCCGACCACTGCCGCGACAATTGGATTCTGTTGGAAAGGATATCGCAACATTGACCAAGGAACTGAAGAGAATGGAAGAGTACATGACCCAGGAGAAACCCATTTGGACCAAGATTTGGGAGAAGGAGTTAGAGGACGTGTGCCAAGGGCGGGACGAGCTTCGCCTTATGGAAGATCTTTTGGTCGATCTGCGAGACGATCTGGAGAAGGCCTCAGAAACGTTCACGCTCGTGGAGCAGGCTACCAAGGAGCAGATGAAGGACAACGGCACCGGCGCAAGTGCCGGAAGCGCCCGCCAATTCTCCAAGGGCCTTATCAACCTCGGCAACAGTGCCGATCAAAGCGCCGCCAAGGAAGGTGTTCTTGGTGAAGTGAGAGCTTTGCAACCTAACCACGAAGATCGCCTGGAAGCTATCGAGCGTGCGGAGAAGCTACGGCAAAAGGAGCTAGCAACACGCCAAGTCAACCCACTCCACCGAGAGATCACCAATTTTGTTGCGGACGGCAAGCTGAAGAAGTCAGGCGGGTTTGAGGAGGTCGAGCGCGCACGGAAAGCCAAGGACGACCGCATTCGACGAGAGGTTTGGCAGCGTCAGAACGGCATCATTCCCGAGAACCCTATCGGCGAGGAGGGTGCGGACGCTGAAGCTGATATGGAAGACGAGGACGCGGCATTCCTCAGGGAACTCGAAGAAGAGGAGGCCCGACAAGCCCAGGCTCAGGCAGAAGCAGAAGCTGAGGCAAACCAGTCTCCCCCACCGTCACCGAAGGACGAAGACGATAAACGACCTGATCAGCCAAATGGCGCTTAGTCAGTCACATTGGTTATATGATTGAGTATACATATCTTGATGTGCCTAGATCGGTTCCACTATGTTTATGGAGATGATGCCTGGGAAGAAGAAACGCCTTATGCGGGGTTGTTTGAACGCGACATGTCAGTACGGAATATGGTTATGGACTTAGCAAGGAAGGGCGGATGGATATAGGAGGCAAAGGCTCTCTAAGCCAGCATTTCCTTAACCCCCTTTTTTCGATATTCTCGTACTTAATTAGCCTTTTTGCTCGGTAGTTTTTAGTTGGGATTCTGACATAGCGGAGGCGAATGGGATTTGTTTCTCTCACTCTTCAACCACATTTCCTCAGATTGGAATTCCGTAAAAGTGTTGCCTTTTTGCTGGATTTGATTTTAGACTAGAGACGTGCTCACGAAGATTGGCCTGGAACTCATGCCCTGAACTGGATTCAGGCGCAAGAGTATTTTGAACTTGGTTGGTATTATTTCTCAAAACCAATATTGTTGATAGCAATGGCACTGGAGGTGAGTGCAGGTACATATTTTACTTCTTGGTTGTATTTGATCGTTTAAACACAGCTTTTGACATAAATCTTCATCATGACCCTAAAAGCGTAAGCTTCTTGACCCCCTTAACAATCGGGGGCTCCAACTTCTTGCCCTGCCCCATCACAAAGTCCTGCAGTACAGCTTCGCCTCTTGTAGCCTGCCAGGTTAGTTCAGCATCATTCTTCTGCTCGGCCTCTGGCACCTTGAACACCTCAGCTATCGCAGCAGTGCAAGCCTCAGATACCTCAGCCATGAGGGCTTCGGCAGCACGCGCACGCTCGGGCATGTTCCTCCGCACAAGCGCGAAGATGAGGCGCTCGGCATCCGGAGCAGCAGCACTGACACGGTCAATAAGACGACGAATACTGTTAACGAGATATTCTTCCTCGTAGACTGTTCCCTTTCGTCCACGAGCACGCTTCTTCTCCTCGCGCTTACGGTTCTTGCTTGTGGCGCGACTGACTCCCGTCTCAGCGGTTCCAACACTCCCAGCCTTGCCTGTATATCGTGTAAAGAGCGATGCACTGGTGCTGACTCGGGAAGAGGCGGCGACAGAGACATCGTCAGGGATGTCCGTACCACCAGCACGATCTCCTTCGTAGAAAGCCAGAGGGTCTTCAATGGCCTTACGGCGAAGCTCGGCAACACGAGGAACCTGAGCCTTGAGCTGGGCCTTGCAGTCAGCCAGGAATTCGGTCGTTGTGCCTAGCGCATCGGCGAGGCCAGTATCGACACTGGCAGTAAGGAGGTCAGGGCGTTTGCGTTGAACAACGAGACGAATAGCATCTGCAAAGTGATAGCCCTTGCACAGGCAACGAACAGCCATGTCACTAGAGTCAAGATATTCGAGGTGGATGGTAGCAGCAGCAGAGTAGTCCTTTGCTTCCCAGAGAGCATCTGCAAGGTTATTGGCAAGGTCGGACATAGCCTCAGCGGACATGGGAGGTTGCTGCTGAGCTGCAGTGTAAAGACACTCTTGCCAACATGTTGCGCCGGCGGTTCGGTAGCAACTCGTTGCCTTGGCCCAGTTCTCGAGTGACTCATACGCAAGGCCGGCTTCTCGGTAGGCTGATATGGACTCGAGATAGGCAGCGTAAGCAGCTGTGAGTTCTCGAAGGCGAGGAGGGTCGTAGCGGTAGAGACGAAGAGCGTCGTGGTATAGGGAGTGTTTGGTGGTATAAGCAAGGAGTTCATCAAATACATCCATTGTTTGGAGATGAGCAAGGGCTTTGACACGACGCTCAAGATGATCATCAATCTCGAAGTGACGTCTCAGTTCGGGAAGAGAGTGCAGGTTCTGAATGAAGGGGAGGTACTCGCGAGGATCGCGCTGGGATTGCTGAGCGACAAGAAGGGCCAGATCAAGGTCATAGAGCCCAAGGGCATTCTCATATAGTCGATTGACGTCGACCAAGAAGCATATATGCTCGACTGCCTTTTCAGCAATCTTCTCATCCTCACGCATCAGCTCAGCGACTAGAAGAAGGCCCTCGTCGAGTGCAGGCGGAGACTTGCAAACGTGGGCGGTAATGGTATTTTGAAGGTTGGTAGCCTTGCGACTCTGGAGGGCTTCGAGAAGAGCATCGCAAACCGTGTTGACCTTTGCAGCAGAACCCCGTGGTGCGGGCGACGACAAGTCAGAGGAAATCGCATCAGCTCCAAAGTTCGTGTATCGCTTCGTATCTTGATACGTAGTCTGAGTAACATCCTCGGCACTAGTCTAGGTTAATGATGGCCCTGAGAGTTTGAAACAAGAAAGCATACCGGAGAGAAGAAAGGAAGAGATCGATATGAGCGACGTCAGGGATCTGGTCGAGGAAAAGGCTAGTATTGGCCAAGAATTGCTCGGGCTGATGGTCGTAGAGAATGTTCATATCTACACGCTGACTACGACAGTATGAGAATGCTCGAGCGTAGTTCTTCTCATCAATCAGGCTACGGATACCTGCCACGACCATGGCTCGAGGGAAGACAGTCTCCAGGTTTCCACGCGGCATCTGCAAAACAATGCTCATGTTGGCGGGAATAGCTGTGACAAGTCGAGATCCACGCTCCACACTGCGGCAGCGTTCGTCGGTCTCAGGGTCGTCTGCAGGAACTTCAAGATCTAAGGGGGCATTAGTTGGTAGTCACGACAGACAAAAAGAGTGACTTACCATCGACGTTGGCGGACAAGTGAACAAACTTGACCAAGTGGTTATTGGTAGTGAAGATAAGATGGCTGGGTGTGACGGTGAATGAAGTACAGTTCTTTGCCAGGAGACGAGAGTTGGCATAGATATGGCCGTTCCTGGAGAGGCCAAAGGCAATAATCTCATCATCAACCTTGCTAATCTCAAACCAAGGCAGCTGTGTTTGGAATTGCACAGGCAGCATCTCATTTCCAGACTCGCTGATCTGGAATAGCTTTCCCGAGTTGTCCTGGACATACCCAGTAAACGAATTATCATCTTGATAACTGGTTGTGGCGACGAGAACCTCCCGAGAATTGACGTGTGCGAGAGATGTTTCGCCTTCGCCCTTAGCCTCTACGAATCGCTGAACAACACCCTTCTCCTCTTCGTAACCGAAGTAATGAAAAGCATCAGCGACAGCGGCGATTCTCAACAGAACATTGTACCCAGGGCTTGCCATTTCATCAAACAGTACCTTCTTGGAGAGCTTCGGCTTGATGGATCTACCGTTCTTGACGGGCCACTCATAAACATCGATACCCTTTCGGTGAAGAACCGCAAAGGAGGTGTTGTCACGGCCAAATGCAACGTCGACTGCCGCCGCAGGAACCGTGATATCGAACATTGACATAGGCGGCGGTACATTGGCTGTCCGGAAAGGGGTCAACTTGACTGTTTCGCCGTCAATCACCGCAACGGCACCATTGTCGTGTGGCGGATGGCACGATCCCCTTGCTGTCTGGAAGATGTGCTCTGCCACAACGACAGTATTCGTTGAAGTAGTGGCAAAGCGCAAAGCCTTCTCGGGATGCCATGACAAACATGTCGAGCTAGCCTCGATAGGAATCTCTTGTTTGAGGTACCAGTGGTAGTTGCCCATGGTCCAGAGCTGAACCATATCCTTGAAAATCACCGCGAGGACAGTCGAGTCTGAGTTCCACTCAAGATGTATTCTCTGATGAGCCTCAACTGGCCCAGAAGGAGAACGAAGTGTGAACTCGCCGTGCCGCAAACCGTTCCTCTCGAAAAAGACCACATCGATCTGGGTTGACTTTCGCTGAATACCAGCCATGAGGTTTCCGGCTGGTCGCCAGCTCAGAGAACTCTCGAGACCATCAACTGGCTCACTTGCACTGTCCAGCTCTCCTTCTCGTGAGTAAACTCGAATTACACGGCGTGAGCCTTCTCGGACTGAGTTGATGGCCACATAAGCGCCATCGCCTCTCCAGCTAATGGTGGTTGCACCATCCTCGTGAGGACTGGGTAAACCTTCATCGACCTTCTCGGGGATAGTAGGATCACGCATGGCCTTTGCACCTCGACCTTGAAACTGGGTCTCCTTCTTTCCCCATCCGACGGATACGTGCTTCGATGCATTGAGGTCCTCGACTGTCATGGGGATCTCAGCAACTGGGTCAAAGGTTGAACCCAGGAATATGACATTGTTCTCCTTCGTGACGACAATGAGGAGTTCCTCATCGGGGGACCATCGCGCAGCAGCAATGCCAACATCTATAGAACCAACAATCTCAATGTGAGCACCTTCTTCTGAGAAATCGTCTTCTCGGACTGTAACGATATCGCCTCCTTCAAAGACGAGACATGTAGTTGCTGAGCCACTTAGATACTGCAAACTGACGACCTTGTCGACGACGAGGTCTGGTGATGGGTTTGGAGCCTCCCAGCTGGCTACAGTACTGACTGAGCTATATGGAGTAAGTGACTATTTTGTGTAAATTATTCTATGGACGATGTACTTACATGTCTCGATCTCCAGAGATTCTCAGTAACTCAATCTCACAGCTGTCCACAGAAGGTTGTGCTACGACAAGAACCCGATCCTTCTCAGGATCCCAACACGCAGCTGTGACGTTATCGCGCTGACACTGCCCGAATCGAATGTTGCGAAGACTGCGCATCTTGACTATTTCTCGCCTCACCACCAAACAAAGCCAAGCTCTAGTTGTCTGATGATGATCTTGACCAACAGCACACAGCAACTGTCGATGTAACTGAAGCGGTACAGAATGGGCAGACTATAGGCCTGTGTTGTGTGCAGCTGTCGTTCGACCTGTTCTGGTCTGTCGGACAAGGCCGAGCGTGCAAGTGGTGATATTTTCTTGGTGTGGATGAAATGGGCAATCAGCGGCGATGGATTTGCTAGATTTGGGGTCGATGCCCGTAATCGAGATTTTTTGCGGTACCTGACGAAGCGAGTGGGCAAAGTACTGATGCGGGGTGATGGGGTGGGAAAGATACATGCCGCGACTCCCAAATCATATATACTCGCCCCTAGGTAGTCGCCATCTCTGAAAGTTCTGATCAAGCTTGGCCTGGGGAAAGAGCTTCTTAGGTTGCATTATTTCTTCTCTTTTCTGTCTAGATCAGCTCTTCACAGGCAACAGCGACCAACCTAGATTTTCTTAACTATTCCGGGCCTCGGCAATTGAAGAGTTGATCGCCTTATTTTTTATCTCAGTAATTTGAATGGCCACATTGATTGTTCCCTTTCTCTTATTAAGCTTGCTCCCATTTCCCATCTTTTTGGGTGCTGATTTACTGCTCACAGTTCCACGCTCTAGTTGTAGTAGCTCTCGCCATCCATCATCACATGCCGATCGCCCGCTACCAGTCGAGGAACCATTGACTTCTCTCCGCATTTGCTCTCAACAACTACCTACCTTACCATTCAACCACCTACGTATCGTATCGTGCTAATAAACGCTACTACTTGCCGTAGTAGCAATTGTTTATTCAAACTACCACCAACGCATTCATCTTGAGTGATAGCGATACCATCGCCATCATGGACGTTGCATACAATCAACACGCCGACCGATCTCGTCGCAAGAATCGCTCCTCGTCCAACCTCAACCATCTCTCCCTCGCGCCCTTGACCGCCAAACTCCCCCTCAACGACGACGAACTCATTGCCGACGCTATCGCATCACACTCTCACTCGCCTATCCACTCAATTCCCTCCTATATCCAGGGAAAGTCTGCTCCTTCAACACCACGTCTTCTCGCTCGATCCCCAACGGCATCGCGCTCGAGGTCCCATACCCGAACTCCCTCCACATCTCTCGCCAAAAGCAAATCCGCGTCTCATCTCGCGGCTGGCGCATCACGCAAGACTCATTCTGGTCGCGCAACGCCCAGACGCCACAAAGATGATATGAGCTTTAGCATGCGGAATCGCAATGATAGCGATTGGCTGCTCAGGACAGGCGCGCTCATGAGCTCCGAAGCTCGCGAGTCTAAGGGTCAGCCTTGGCTTATCTCGCGTCAGCGTTCTACCAGCCTAGGAGGAATGGATCCCGATGAGGATGCTTTCGAGAGCGAACTTGCTCGCGAGCGTGAGCTTACGAGCCGCCATGCTAGTCGCCGCGGCAGCACTGCTGATGACGCATCTCCATATGCCAGTCGCTTCCCTAGCCGCACTCACAGTCGCTCCCACAGCTTGACGCGACCTAGGAGTCTCCTCTACTCACCCCAGGACTTCTCAATGACTGCCGATGGGTCCTACTCTCCCAACCAGGAAGTCAACAATGATCTGCCTGGTCCTGACTTTGTCAACCTCGACGAAAAGCTCGAGGAGCTTGAGCAGGACTTGTCCCAAGATGACGAAGCTACCGTGCGACGCCTCGTGCGCAAGGGCCAAGCTAACACAGGGACTTGGTTCGGCAATGTCTGGTCCCTCTTCTCCGTAGAGGAAGACGATGAGGATTCAGCAGATGATAGTGACGAGACTCCTCAGGAAGGAGATTCTCAACTCGGCCGCTCCCGTAGTTGGTCCTCTCGCCATCTGGCAGGCACATCGATAGCCCCAGAAGAGCGTATTTCACCCCCAGGAACCGACGAAGGCGGCTGGAGAGATGCAGCCTGGTTATTGAGCGTGGCATCCAAGGTGATGTTTTAGAATGAAGCGACAAGACACAAGATGATGAACCAATTGTTCATTTATATAGGCAGTAAAGAGATTGGATAACACAAGGGTCCATGGGTTAAGAGCGTAGTTGGTTGACGTTGGTTGATAATATATTTGGCGTACATAGCTCAAGCCTCGCATTATGGGAGCAGGCTTCATAACATGATTGATTTTGGTGTACTTTCTCCTGCTTCTTCTAGAATAATGTCTGAGTATCAACAGACTTCCGAACAAGTGATATTCTTACATGGCTACCATTGTAAGGAGAGGGCTTCTAGGTAATCTAGGAGAGGAAATCAAACTCGGGATCTTGAGCCTTACTGATAAAAAGATTTAGGTAACTTAGTATAAATTTAGGATGGGTTTAAGATACCTTTTGAGGAGTTTATTTTGTCACCCTAAACTTGGGTCTTGCGTTTTCTTGCTTCCTAAGGGTAATTTACTCAACTCCACCCTTACACTTATCGGCAAAGCTCCGCGCCGGCCCAAGGAGTACGGCTCGGAGTCCCTTGAACGCCCCACTTCCGTTCCGCAGCCGGCGAGGGCCAGCAGCATCAACTGACAAGCAGGGTCGTCTTGGAAGCAAACGAGCGCCACGTCACTTTTGCTTCATTTTACTACGTTGTATAACATCTAGGGCTGCTACGTCGGACCCTACAGGTGTGCGAGAAGGAAAAGAAGTACATACAAATAAGACACAGCAATACCCACCATAATTGTGCGCCCAAGCTGAGAAGAGTGAGTCAAAACCGGTTTGCGGGGTGGACGAGTTAACACATCGCAGGAGGGTGCATTGCAGGCCTCGAATGAGACTTGTTCCGCGTGTGATTGATAAAAGGGTCTTACAGCTTTGAATCAAATGCGAGATGGTCACCCGTCGAGGCCTTCGACGTGCGGTTCATGACTCTTGCGCATGATGGTCTCAGGTCAAGGGCTTAGCTGTGCTACAAACTTCCCGGGAATTGGGTCATTGGTGGTTCGACTCTGATGTCGATATGTGCAACAAGAGATGCCGATTATGCCGCTCGTCGATGCCATGTGCAGCTACAGATCTGGGTCGGCCGTGCATTAGAAGCTCTGCTGTGACAGTTTGCGGTGAGGTCCAATATGGTGGGAACCCAATATCAAAGTCTCAAGACATGGATAGCTTGATAAGATGCTGAGTCGCAGTGGTTGTTGTGTTGTCAAGCACGCTGCCCCTCCGTAAGGCATGTTATTAAGTGGACTTGAATCCAAGTTCAAAGTCTAAAAGACCAAGTTTTATACAACTCGTGACTTCAAGCAGCTTGATCATGCCATCTCAGAGAAGGGAATAACCAAGTAAAAGAAGCATTTGTTCGGCCGCCGGTGGTCAAACCCCGCCATCAAGCGTTCAAGCGTAACCGTGCACGAGGGGCCTGGCGGAAACGTCAGTGAGGGGTGCTTAATGAGATTGATCAACGGACACTGCAGGACCCAATATCAGTCGAAGCGAGAGCAACGCAAGCCACAGGTATACAGCACAACAGATGCAGTTGGTCTGCGACGAAGAAAATGCCGCACCAAAGTCTTGATTGCGGTGGCTGGTGTGAGAGACAAAGAACAGCTTCAACATCGAGGGTGTAATCAGCGTGAGATTTCGTTTCATTGAACGGGTCCAACTTCTCGAGTCGAATTCAACCGGGTGGGCCTGCGGGCATAAGACGGCGTGCATGTCATCCTAAGCTTGTGAGTGCTGGGGAGCTTTGGTTCCCAAGACTTGGAATCTACTGAGAAGCTCCCATGCCCTACGGCCGAGATGCCGATCGTCTCCTGTCTGAGAAATACCAAGAGTTGAGAGTGTGGACCGGTGACTCGGTGAACGTTGCGTCTTGTCTCGGGGCGTTGTGCCTGAGTATCTTGCAGTTTGTATCTTGTAGGTATAGTATCGAGTAGTGAGCTCAAGAGACATAAGCGGCGTCCTGTTGTGTTTTGTCTCGGCCGAGAGGGCTTGAGTGATCCACTGCACAACACACTATCCGTACAAGTGATGGAGCCAGCAGCAAGTGGAGGAACGCGAGAGAGTGAATTGCTTCAGCTCCGGGTGACGACTTCCCGGGACCCGGGGATATCATGCCACAGCTGGCTGGGGATTTGCGTATTTAGCCATGCGCAGGGTTATGACCGGTGTGCTGGATATCATGAGACGCTGGAGCCTTGTGTATGCTGTGCACTGCGCGTTATCTGTATGTCAGCATCTGGAGGAGTGGATCATGAAACAATGCCTGTCAAGAATAGAACTCCGGATACAGGCCGAAGAAAACGTTCCGCCTGTTGGTACAGTATCCCGGTTGGTGGTGCTTGTTTGTCTGTTGTCGTTATGGATTAGCGGACTATTTCGACGCTAGGCGGACGCGGCTGAGAGTCCCGGAGAACCAGAACGAAAAAGACGATGAACTTCCTAAATAGTTAGAAGGGATGGTCTGTTAAGGACCTAACCAGCGGTGACATCGATCTGGTGCAGAGTCAGCGGTGTTGAGGAACATTTCTGGTATTAAGCTATCGCTCGGGAGCGCACGTACACATGAGCATGGGCATGGATGGCACTGACATGACTTTTGGTAGACGTCAAAAAGAAAGAAAAAAAAGCGAGAGAGAGTAAGGGATAGACGATCATTTACGGCTTCTGGATTGGTGTCTCCCACAATGGAAGCTGTGGAATCTAGGCCTTCTGCTTCTCGACGGCATGGAACCAAATGATGCAACAGCTAGGTTCTGTTCGAAGTCACCTCAAGTAAATGCCTACCTACCTACCTTACTTACAGCAGCCTCCATTTACAAACCTTTCCTCTTTCCTCTTTCCTCTTTC
>VYWZ01001123.1:0-11095 GCA_008711595.1 Fusarium xyrophilum | reverse complement strand
CTCTCTCTCTCTCTGTGTGTGTCTCTCTGTCTCTCTCTCTCTCTCTCTCTCCCCCTCCCTCCCTACCTACCTACCTATCGACCTAAGCCATCTCCATACGCATCTATTCCTTTAGGGTACGAAAAACTTCAACGGCTTCTCTCTCCGTTTTGTATATGCCCATGCCCCTCCACCCCCGAAATTTACTCCCTGGTCGTGCCTCAGACCTGTGACGCTATTACCAGCCACTGTCGTCAGTTGTACCAAAGAAGGCTTCGGGATCTCCCGCAGAACAGCACCTCCAAGTCGCTCGGTCAGTCAGTCACTCACACATTCACAGTCAGTCAGTGTCAACCACGCGCGCTCAGTCGATATTTGCCCGTACGAGAGGGCACGCGTGGCTCGAGATTGGAGTAGATTGATAATCTTTTCCCTTACAAATACCCTGATTGCAGTATTTTGAATCGACTGCTCAATTGCGTACGTCCCACTTTGATTAGATCTATCTACCCAGGTAAGGAAACATCATCAACATCAATCACATTGCATCATGGATCGCACCGCATATCTCTCCTCTCCTCCCTACGAGAAGCCAAGATATGCAGATTCTGTCTCTCATGTTCTCTCATTCTCACCAGCCATTCCTTTTCCTTACCCTCCCCCAATATGGACATGAATGTCTCTGGTCGACCTGTTCGATCAGTCGCCTAAAAAAATGTGGTTTTTCCGCACTAAACACAACACCATCCCCCACTCATTCACTGTCACGTCTCTGGCCATAGCACATCGCAGTCCAGTCGGTTTTGACGCCCTGCATCTGCTAGAGCGGCTCAACCCCACCCGCGATGGCTCGTCCGAGGATAGTGGCTTTGAATATGGCTACCTGAGCCCTGAGGTACCTTGCCTTGTCTAGCTTGTCTTGCCTGACTTGACTACCTACGGCTACCTTGAATGAATGAATGGGTGGATGGGATGGTCGATTTCGAATGGATGCAAATGGACCCTCCCTCTCCATCGTTAGCCCCTCACTTATGAGGTTAACTGCCCACATACCAGCACCCGACATCACACACTTGTTAACCGCCGCCTTCTACCAAGCACAAGCCATATCTCTCAGGCCCTTATTTTGACTCTCTCTGCTCTTCCTTGTGCTCTTCTTTCCTCGTTTCTGCCCTCTTCTTGCTGTTCCTCTATCTAAAGGTGTCGATATCTAGCTCCTTGTCTTGTATATCGTCATACCCCCAGGATAGCTGCAGCTCCCGCGAACTCAAAAAAAGGGACACCCCCCAATCAACATCAGGTACGGGCAAACCCTTGGAATAGCGCGCAACGGCCACCCTTCTCCAGCTACTTCTACCGCCCTGACAGAAACCAAGCGTCAGTCGGGCGCCATGGCTTCGCTTGATCTGAGACCCCTTGCCAGCCACTTACATCTTGTTCCATTCCGCTCCCGCGGTAACACCTCCAACCTTCAAAATCTTTCCTCTCCTTGTTCAAGCTCAAGTCCAAGTCCGAGTGGCTCTAGTTTTTGAATCCTTGTCTTTATTTGTTTCGCGCTCGCTTGTTTGATCTCGTGCCAGAACTTCTAACCCCGAGGCTACCTAGGCTCTATCATTTCTCCTCTCCGATCGTTCTCCTCCGCGGACCCACGCTACTACGACCCCGGAGCTTCTCAGCACTGTCTCGATTCACCACACCTACCTAAAACGTTTTTTCAAGGGATATAAACAAATACTACAGCCAAAATGTCGCCAACCGAGGAGAAGGTGGGCTTGATCCTAACTGCGAGTCGAGTACGGTCGCTAACAACCCCAACCCCAGAGCGACGATGTCGATTTCGGTGACAACATCGATATGACCACTTTCGAGCAGATTCTTGAGATGGATGAGCCAGGCGATTGTGAATTCAGTTCTTCCATTGTATTTGGTTTCTTCGAGCAAGCAGAAGAGACTTTTGACCAGATAAAGAAGGCATTGTGAGTTGAGAACATAAAACGCTGCATACATGGTTGGGAATACTGGCTAATTTCTGACCTTGTGTCGACATTACGTAGGGAAGAGGAAGATCTTGATAGGCTCTCATCTCTTGGACATTTCCTCAAGGGCTCATCAGCGACCCTCGGGCTCATCAAGATCAGGGATGGTTGCGAAAAGATTCAGCGTTATGGCAAACACGAAAAGCTCGACGGCTCCCCTGAAGTTGACTCGGAGGTTTGTCTAAAGCACATCAAAGACGCTTTCGAAGCTGTTAAGATGGACTACGCTGAGGTCGAGAAACTCTTAAGGCAGTACTACGATTCAAGGGAATGACGCATTCATTCCCATCATCATAAAGCCTACGAGATGTCGCGTTCATAAACAAATGGAGGCAGTCTTTTGCAGACGTGACTCGCCACTTGGCTCTTGTCGCGGAACCTCGACAGGAGCATTTTCGGTTCAACAAATACTTGTTGTGTTGGGTACATTCAGAAAAGGAAGTGGCCGGGTTCATCGAAGCAGATACCCCAGGCCTTGACATGGCTTGAGGCTTAGAGGACGACCCGTCAGGTCAAAGTCAATCATGTTGGAGGCGTTACGAGGTATTTCGGAATGGCATCGAGTGTCTTTCCACCCCTCTTTGAATTGGACAGCCTTTTTGACACGCATTGTTGAGAGCAGAAACAGAAGCAGACTTTGTAGATAGATTTGACAAAATGCTTTGCTTGGGATTGGAGCAAAGGTATTCTGCTCGTAACGCTACTTGGTTCTCTGACGCATCGGCCAAAGACTGCTATTCAGCGAGGTGGATCTTCACTCTTTTTTTTTTGTCTAATGTTGTCAAAACCACTTATCGATTAGTTGATATGTGACTGATTAACTGCATCTCTAACCCTGGGAACTCTGACGTTGGTGGGGTAATCTTGACACAGCTTAGGTTACCGCGATCTACGGATACAAACTCAGTTGATACGAACACTTGACATCATCGAGGTGTGACAGACCAACGTCAGATGCGTTGCACACTGCGTGTTAGTCATTTCACAACCTTTAGCGCTGAAGGGTATGCTTGACTTTCGAATCATGAATTCAGCCAGCGGAGTTCCACGATATATGCTTGTCGTTTCACTTGCTAACTTCACCCAGGACAAGACAAGTCGTAGCCATATTGTCACATATCACCTGTTCGCAGTTGCACCTGTAGTGTACACTATCACTGGGACTGATCGATACTGTACCGGAAAGACCAATTCGATAATTCGACCATGCCGCCGAAACCAGTCAGGGCGTCTCCGACGCATTTCGTATGCATTCCCCTGGCCGGGCCGCAGCTTGCTAGAAGCTTGGCTGCTTTCCGCACAGAAGTAACGAATCCTTCTGGCTTTGGTGTTCCAACGAATGCAGTGCGTCCCCTCGGCACGATGCACCTGACGCTTGGTGTCATGAGCCTCAAGGATGAGGGCGTTGAGCAGGCCAGTGAGGTGTTGAAGAGTTTGAAGTTGAAGGAGTACCTTGCAAGTGCTAAGGCTGGAAAGACACCAACTGAAGAGGGGCTTTCGATAACATTGAAGGGCTTACATGCTTTTCAGAACGCCGAAAAGACTTCAGTGCTGTATGCGCCACCAGTTGATACTGAGGGGATTCTGCAGAAGTTCTGTGAACAGATCAAGGCGGCATTCCAGGAAGCTGGATTGATGGCCAAGGAGTACAGGCCACTGGTACTCCACGCAACTGTGGTCAATACAATCTATGTCAAAGATGGTCGCGGGAGAAGACGAGAGAAGTTGACGCTTGATGCCAGGGACATTGTCAGTTCATATGATGACTATGTCTGGCTCGAAGACATGCCCCTAGACAAGGTTACGTTGTGTCGAATGGGGGCAAAGAGAATTGAGGGGACAGGCGACGAAGCTTATGAGGTCGTGGCTGAGGTCGGGTTTTAATCCTGAAGCCTGGAGGTTGCGTGAGCATCTTGAGGCGAATATTGCTTTGGAAGTCTTGGCCTGAGAAGCCTAAACATGATTTTTCGTTAGGCAGCTGGATGACGAGAGGAGAGCGAGAGATAGAGCGATGAAACAACCAGTCAGATGAGCAGAGTTTCCATTAGGTTGACGCTTGAATCCTTTTGATACTTGATTACGGCTTACCAACCATGTATCATGATGCTCAAAGGCTGACAGAGCGGCAACAGACCACATAGCAATATTGGATCAAGGCAGTAAATAGGAGCTCCTAGATAGCATTGAGGCTCCTTTCACTGACTGCCTAGAATCTGCTGTAAATTAATGTTTCAAATTTATATTAATCCATGCCATTATAAAACTCGAGCCATCCCCTTCATCTCAATTCACATCAGTGACCCAGGGTCTGTCTGATACGGGGTTCGCGACAAGCTGAATTAGCACACCTTCAGTTGGCGGCCGCCTAGAATTCTAATCAACCGCTGACCTCCAGGCACCAAAACACAGGAACCAAACTTCATCTCTTCAACATAACGCCCACGCAAACCTCGAGCACTGCGATCCTGTACAGCACTTGATGCCAGCGACAATGCAGAACCAGCACCGCCTGGCCTCGGACCCCACGACCTGACGATCCTCTGCAGTGGAGGGCTATACATCCGATCTTACCTTGTAGCAAAAGCTCCGCCTCGTTACCGCAATGAACACTTCTGAAAAGCGCCGTCCAGGGCCTGGCACCTCGCCTGCCCATACCTTGCGCACCGGCGCCTCGAGCAACAATCGAAACAGCATGCCTGCTATGCCTCCCCGAGCTGCCACGGCCTCCAATGCCAACGCGAACCCCGAAGAGACCCTGGACATCACCGGCGGTGCCCCGCTCAAAGAGAAGGAGAACGCAGTGACAGGCAGCGGGGGCACAAAGGAAAAGGATCGTGATAAGGAGCGCAAAGAGAGGAGAGAAAAGAGGGAGAAGAAAGAGAAGAAAGAGAGGGAACGGGAACTCGAGGCTGCGCTGAAAGAGAAGGATGAGAGGATTGCGTATCTGGAGAAGGAGATGGGCATCATGGAGCGAGAGTTCCATCGCGAATTGGATAAGCTGAGCCAAAACGAAAGCGAAACAGCCACATTTTGGCAGGCGAAGCATAGCGCCTTGAACCAGCAATACTTACGGACGGAAACTGAATTGCGACTGCTTCGTGCTGAGGTTGAAGTTCGACAAGGCGAACGGGAAGAGCTTCGAGAGGGCTGGGAGGTTCTACGACGAGAGCTCAAGGAGCGAGATGACGAGATTCGAGGCCTAAGAGGACAAGTGCGTGGTCTGAAAGAGTGGGTGAGTAATAGCACAAGGACAGATGGGCAAGAATGCGATGAGGTGCTTGGTGATGGCATGGCGAGGTTGGGCAATGGATTGCAGAACTGGGTTATTGTGAACTTTCGCAAGGCCAAGATAAGTAAGTCACATTGCCATTGAGGACAAGGTCGGAGTATTGACATGTGCAGATCTGGAAAATCTGGATGAAGCAACGTTGGCTGAGGTCAATGATCTTGTGCCTATGTACGAGGAGCTTGCATCGACGCATAAAGTTTACCTCTTGCAGTCTATCGTATCAAAGACATTAGTCGAGATGGTCTTTGACGCCTACTTTGTCGGTCTATCAGAAGAGCAAACACAACAGTTTCGGCAGCTGGAACAGCTCATCTCTTCATATGGTGTGTGACTCACCACTCACAAAGGTCACTCGCTAACTTCTGCAGCCGGTTCTGATGAAGCCATCAACCAATGGCGCTCCTCTACCCTTTCACTTCTCCGACGAGATGGCTCATCTCTCAAGGAATCAACATCATCCGTCACAGAAGCTATCCTAAGCAGAATAACACGTATTCTCGATGCCCTTTGTGGCACATCACCATCCGAGGCTCGAGATAGTGGGCTACGAGTTCTTGTCAACAACTCAATCGAGCTTGCACGCCTCGTCGCTGTTCAAAAGGCCGTCCTTCGCGTGAACATGCCCACAGTTTTACCACATCAAGGGGTCATGTTTGAGCCAGAGACAATGGAAGACTTGGGCGGCGAGGATGAAGAGTCTCTGACCGGGAGGGAGATCTGTTGTGTTGCCTTTCCTGGAGTGACAAAGCATGGCGATGAGCATGGTGGACATTTGCAATATCGCAATGTCATTCTGAAGGCAAGGGTGCTGTGTAGCCCTGAAGAAGGTTGACAACACCACCTTGCTTTCATCTTATCAAGCCAAGGCCTCGATGAACGGTCTTGGTTGCTGGGCGATCTATAGAGTCCATTACTGGCATTTGCATACATACTCTTGCATCTAACATTGCGACAAGGTCGCGATCTACACGACATACTATCAGCGACGGCGAGAGCCGCCTATATACAGGATCTTTCTAAGAGATCTGTTACAGTTGACTGACAGGAGTCAGTCTTTAGGGTTAGGTTACTATATTAATGAACCACGAGTATCATTGTCACAAACTCGCCCTGGCCACTGATCGCCTGATAGGAGGTCCGGAGCGAAGTGCTACGGCCTTAGGGAGCAAGAAAACATAAGACTACAGAAAAGGGTGTCAAAATAAATTTAGTAAAGAGTCCCCTAAACTTAGGCTAGATTACCTAAGTCTTTTTGTCACTTAGGATCAAGGTTCTGGGTTTTCTTTGCTCTTCAGTATGGTTACACGAGATAACGACCATCGATCATGGTAAGTAACCTAAAGACTACGTGATTACCTCGGTGAAGAGAGTTGGTCTTGGAAAAAAAAGGTAAAATTTTACAGCAATCGATTTCGAAGCATTGCTGAGTTTCATCAATCCATCATAAACTTCTGCTGAGCTCAAGTACAATACTTGGGGAGAAGTCGAGGTGGATCTGTATACAGGTATTAGTAGCATCAGCGTTGGCTGATTAGTTATTGGACGAGTTGGAACATGCCACCACCGCATTGCATTCCTCGTTTGACATCTCTACCTGGGCCCTTGTCTACCCTACCCACATAGCATAGGGCTGATATCCGCTTCGGCAATGCGTGCCAACTCATGCGTTCATATTGCCTGCATTCACTTCACGGTTAGTTAAGTCCGATATGTGGGATTGGAATAGGATATTCGTATGGCAGCCTGCTTGGCGTGGAGATGTCTCAGAGCGGCATGTCGCATCGGCGGTTATCATGGGAAAGCATGTTTTGTATCGAGATGGTGATAAACCGGGTATCAAGCTGTCAGTGCGTGTGTGTGTTTCAGGAGCTGTTGATAGAGTCGAGGAAGGGCTCCTTGTTAATTCCCAGATGTATGATCGGATATTAGACTGAGGCAGAGCTTCCTTTCAATTTCTGTTCATCGTCAGCTTGAATGCGTAAAGCGGAATATCCGACGTGATTAGAATTGTGCATATGGTGATGCCCCCAGCCCATGCCACGGGTGAGACTGTCAGACGGGTATTCCGATGGACCAGGGTATATCCTCCTGAAGCTGCCAAGCGTCAAAGAGCTTTAAGAGTCACCTCGACACCATCTGATCTACGTACCTTGTCTCGAGCCTCAATTTTGGGGGAGTCTGTGTTTCCCCGCGCTCCAGTTTCCTCCAGAAATAGCATTATAACTCTGGATTCCAAAGGTCGTTTTGCCAACACATCGATCTCATTGTTACTTTACTTTCCTTTCCAGGATCATGGAGTCCAAAGGAACTGAAGCCATTGATTGTCTCTGTCTTCAATCCGACCCGTGAATTGGTGTCACTCACACTCTGCGTAGTAAACCCATCACTGGTGCCCACGTCGTCGGCAACCAAGACGCCCTCACCTCCAATTGGTCGCTCTGCCTACTATGCCGACTATCTTTGGCTTCGTCCGAGGCGTGTATCATTGATGGCATGCTGATGGACATGGTTCTCTGCATGCACTGAAGCCAGGCACGGCTGCACTGCATTCCCAATGATTTCAGTGTGTTATCGTTCATCACGTTGCTGATGTGTTTGAGGGGTGATAACGAATAGGAAGCATCATTGAACGATGGATGGTTCATATGAGGTTGTCGACGGGCCGGTCCTTCGTGGGAGAGGGTGTTCGTGCTGACGCTCAAACTTGGTGTGTTGGATTAAGGTTAAGAAGCTCGAATTTCCGGTTTCTTCGTTCTTCACTGTCCATCCTTCCTTGACTGCCCTTGCCATAACAGATCGAAGCCCTGCGCTGCATCTCACTTCCTATCATCCATTGTCCTGTGTTCCTGTTTGTCCATACCAGTCACTACTCGTGTTAGCATCCCGATACCAACTTGACACACGTGCATCTCCATCACAAACAGCTCCCACTCTTCTTGGCCAGTTGACCATACCTTTTGCCTTTGCTGCTATCCTCGTGAAAATGGAGGGCCTCGCCAATGATATAAATGGCTTCATAAGTCAGCATAACGCGATGAGAGGGCAACGCCATACACGGGACGCTATCCCTGCCATGATCCCGAGTTATTATGCCCCAAGCTTAATGATCTCAGAGAGAGATGACAATGACACTCCTACTCAAAGCATCAGCATGTCAACCACCAGCAGCTCGACATTCATATCTTCCTGCTTTGACAGGCTAACTCCTCAGACCTCTTCGGTATACACAGAACCTCCTCCTGTTGCCTCCCTACCGGAATCACAGTCATATGTGACTCCGTCGTTACTCACATGCGAGTTCCTCGGCTTCGGGGACTGCGATGTTGTGTTCGACTTCAACGATGAATCCCGCTGGATTGCACACATTGCGGACTTCCACCTTCGCAACATCTTCCCAACGGTGTGTATCTGCTGGTTCTGTGACCGTACATTCAGAGCATCCTCCCACAACCAAGCAGATGCTGAGACTTGCTACCGGAAGCGCATGCATCATATTGCAAAGCACTTTCGCAACGGTCTTTCGGGGCGGCAGATGCGACCAGATTTCTTCCTTCTTGATCACTTATACCAGAACCGGCTGATCAATGAGGAAATGTATCAGAGAGCAAGAGACTATCACGAAGCCTCTCAGGTCCAGATTCGGAACTTGTACCCTGCTGGCTGGACGCCAGATCACTATCACAAGGAGCCGGCGGTGGTGGAAGCCAGTCGGTCAAGGCATCGGGGGTCGTCGACTCGAAATCGTGCGCCGCAGGGTTACTATCGCTAAGTGGTCAGGCCCGTCACTCGACGAGGCCTCCAGTGGCTCTAAAACCCTCAAGTTTCGTGGCTGCAAGCATGGCTAGGTATCAGGAAAGAACCTGGGGACGTGTATGAAGTTTTCTTTTCTTGTGCTCTCGTTGGTTGATTCGTGGCATTGTGAGGAGGAGGCTTTTGTCGTCCCGTTGTCTGGTCAGAGTATCAGCTCGGAACATCAACATTTTGGAATATTTTCTTATGAACATGAAATCTCAGATCCGAGTACGAGAGTTCTGCAGCTTGAGATAAACAAGCATTTGTTGTTTCGGTACGAGGATATCGATGGCTCGTGGGGATCAGGAACAGGTTGTAAGGAGCACAGACAGGGCTCGTTTTGATAGTGGCGGGTGATGGCAGATATTTAAGATCAGACTCCACACAAGGGAATTAGTTGAATGAGTACCATTGAAAATGAAAACAAATGTAAAAAGGAGACGTGAACTAGGCAGTGAAGATGCGTGGATGAGCGTGGCGATACCTTCCTACCCTATGATTGGGCCGGAGTGAGCAAGAGTCATCACTTACACGAGCTCACATGTAAGATCTATGCCCAGACCTGAACATAACTTATTGATAGTGGTGTCACAGGTAAATTAAATTGTGTTTATTTATTTGCGGTAGAACTATGACAAGAGTGTCCCCATGTTTTATCAAGTCATTGCGCTCGCCTCACACATCCACAGGGTAGGACGTGTTTGGCTGGCCTCATTCATGGCTCATGCTGGTGCCCGAGCATAGCCTCACGTGTTTACAGGCAAGGCGAGGTAAGAAAATTTAGGACTTAACTTATCCTCTAAGTAATGAAAAGTCTTAGGTAAGTTTAGTGAACCTTTGTAAATCTTTAGACCAGTTTATTTTTACACCCTGGCATGACATCAGAAGATTTCTTGCTCTCTGGGCATAACTTGGCAGAGACCCCAAGCCGGTGCTTTACAAATGTGCAATGCCTAAATACATACCTGAGTTTAAAACTGAAATGATTATCGGCATTCACATTGAGGCCTTCTTGGAAGTGCACGCGTGAGGTGTTGGTGTGAAACACACGGTGTTATTGTGCGAGGATTTTTGAAGGGCTGAACTTGAGAGCAATGTAAATTTCACATCCTGGTGCTTGTCTTCTTTCAGATCTGAATGGCATTTTGGAAACGACCTCCCAAGTTTCCCTAGTTACGTCTTGCTGGGATGGAGGTCTCGGCGACGCGTTCATGTGTGACGTGAAGTGTAAGAGATGAACTTACATGTTTATGAAAGTCTCAGGATTGTTTCTGCCCAGAACTATAATGAGAAATCAAGGATGATGAACAGATTGAACATAAAACTGAATATAAACAGACCATTGCAAGGTAACGTCTCGAGTCTTACCAGAGACTTGGGCGATCTTGCGACCTATCAAAAGAGACCGATTTATGAGGCATGCCTGGTATCTACGTGAAGCACAAGGTTCCAAGAGTAAGGTATGACCTTTTATTTGAGAAGTATTGTTCTTGTATCGGCCATGAAGACGCGATATAAAAATGCCTCACCGAAAAACGCTTGTTGGTATATCAAGCGATCTCATTGAACAATTGTCGAAAACGAAGAGGGGTAAAGGAAGAGGAAGTCGAGAAGCTTAGTTCACCATCTCAATCGCTCTTTCCCCCGTCGTGTTACGGCAAAAACGCCAAAAGTTTATCGCGAGGTTGGGATATAAAGTTATTAATTTGTTTTGTGCTTCTGTTACTCAACATCAGACAGCGTGTCCCAGTGGGGCTTGTGGGGAGCATCATGCATGATCTGGGAGGGCGCTCAGCTTCTTGAGCGATGCTCATTTATTTTGGTAAAGGAATGGGCCTGGTCCTTGCGAAGCTGATCATACGTTCCGTCATTGACTTGCGGGCCAAACGGTCGATCGTGGAGTAAGGTGAAAGTATGGGGTGTTGAACCGAATTGTGCTTGTTTATTTTCTGTTCTAGCTAGCTGACGCGGTATAGATGGGTTTTACATTGCACTATGC